>BJBW01008760.1:4662-100299 GCA_004320125.1 Scolopax mira
TCCCCCCCCCCCCCCCCCCGTGTATTTTTGAAGATATTATACTTATTTAGAGAAATTGACCTTCACAGGATTTGGTACTTGTAGGAGTGTGATGGGACACCCAGACTGTTGCAACTAAGCCTCTTCTGATGACACATCACTTTCTAGGATATTTGAATTGATGGGCAGCCCTCATGAAGAATTGTCATTGTAACAGCTACAGAGCTTGGTCTATTTTTTAAATATCCTAGCCATGGGAGAATAAAATCTAGAAAACCAAAGAATACCCGTTTTATTCTCTGTTAAAGAAGAAAAAACTACTGCACCAAGATTACATATGCTGTAAGATCACTTTTTCTTTTTCCCTAAACCAGAGTCCTGTCACAGAGCTTGTTTTTATGTAATGAGGTTTAGCAACCAGTTTGTCTCATTATAGGTAAACAGATACATTTTGGAAAGTTTTCCATTGACCATCATATAAATTTGAGCTTAACTGTAATGAACTGGCTCCAAAATGTGTACTGGAATATTGATTTTTGTGAATTAATAAGATATTGTTTTCAGGTTTTTATGGATTAATACTTAGCCACAAGCTGTTCAGCATTTGGATAGAGAATATTCTAGTAGTAAAATGCAATTTTGTTTTGGAAACAGATGGAACAATTGGATCGGTGGACAGATTGCTTTAAAGGGTAGCAAGGGAGAGACAGAAAGTGCCTTTATTTGTTGTTCTTTCAATACAAGTCATAAGTATTGCCAGCTTAAAAGGAATCCAATGAGGGTTGGATTTGGTTTTTTTAATTGAATTTTGGGGACTGTTATTTTTGTCTGTGCCTAAAAATGTAATTTTAGAAAAAACAATTGAAACGAGGTATCTTTGAAGGAAAACAATCTTTCTAAAATAAAAAGAAATCATTTATATTGTGTCCCCATTTATGAAATTGTATCACTTAGCTTGGAATCAAAAGCTTATTTAAGACTTTAAGCAAACATGAAATCTCTTTTCCTCCTGCTATCCCTGTTTCTACTGGGAACTCTAAAGTTTTCTGATAGGAACTTTTTCAAGGGGGAATTTTCTCAGGGGAATTTTCCTTCAAATCCACCTAATAACTGTGTCCTGGAACATTTTCGATATTCCACAGTGTGAGATGAGAAGGGGTCACGATATTGTAAGAGGAGCAGAAGGACAAGTGAAGTGATTTGAGCTGGACTCAGACCATTTGGTCAGGGGCAGCACAGCAGTAGGCCGAGCATGTTGCAGAGGTTGACTGTCAGAAAGAAAAATGCACACTGAAATTTCTAATCACCCTGGGAAGTCCATTGTGCTTCTGGTTGCCTTTGAGCTACCAGGCTCTGGACCAGAAAAACTGCAATGATATCAGCTGGCATTGGTGGGAACTTGAGTTGTACTGCTCCAGAAGGGTCAACACCAAAGTGTTTTGGAATAGATGGCAAAGCCTTATGTGATTTGCCATATTTTACTTGACTGCAATTATTCAGCCACATGCTAATGTGGATTCTGATTTCAAATGTAATGCTCGGGTAACTGCACTGTTTTCACAGGGGTTAATCCTCACTTGTTCGACTACATAATCTCTGCTACTGAGCAGTCACAAACATAACAAATAAATAGGCATTGGCATAGCTTCAAGAAATGTGTTCGATAAGTTATTGTTCCCATGCCATGAAAAGACCTGTAACAGAGCATTCCTGCAGGGAACAGGTTGCACTTGAAATGTAAATCAAATTCAATATCATCAGATTCATTAGTAGAGTCTTTGGTGCTGTTTGATAAATAGACAGCACACGGAGCCTCAATATCTGGTTGTTTGGGATTAATAAAGTACTTGATCAGCATTTTAACTGGAAGGTATTAAGGAGAAATACACAAGAGTGTTTGAACACTTTTCTGTACATACTCCAGGAAAGATGTGAAAACCTAAGTGTCCTTCAATTGTAAGCAATCTTTGCTGGATCTCAAGGATAGGAGTGTGAAGGTGAATACGTCTCTGTTCCTAAAGCTCAAATCACATTGTGCATTGGTATTAAAGCAAGTTGGTTCGCAGGTCTGGAGGAAGCATAGCTAAGCTCAGCCCATCAGGCAGAGTATGTGGCTGAGCTCTGGGGAGGGATTTGGTTCATAGTTGCAATATTGCCTGTGAGATGCTTCTTGATCAGAACAGAAATATTTAATCATGTCTGTCTGCTGTAACTGTCATGTAGAGAAAACAAGTCTCCAAATTGGATTTGTGTGATCAATGGGCAGGAAAGGCCACTTTATCCAACTTAGCGGAGCTGACTTAAAGAACCAGGGTTTGGTGACAGCAAGGTGTCCATATTCTGGCAGGACTGACTCTCTCCTGTCTGTGGACATGAAGTGTTCTGGAAGAAAACACCAATCATCTTTAAATTTTAGCCACAACCTATTCCTTTTGTATGTCAATAGAAAACTAGCTGCTGAGTTCAGAAATAATACGAGTTTTCTTACAGCAAAATCAAAGTGAGAATATACATGGATTTCTGAAGGCAAGAATCATGCCTTAGTAGTCAGACACACAGAAATATTTGGGTACCTAAAGGTATGTTTTGGAATTTATTCAAGTGCATCAGTGAATTAGGAACCTGTAAACAGTTTTTCAGAAACCAGGGCTGCAGTGGGGAGCATGATGCAGGGACCTGATCCAAACAGAAACAGGTTCAGGCCCTGAAAAAAGCCTCTAGAGCCAGGTCCGGCACCACAAGGCCACTGTTAAATAGATCCTCTAGACCTGACACTTAAGAGCTTCAAGCATTTGCAAAGCATGAGCAGCACAGCAGGTCTTGCTGGGTCTAATGGCACAGTAAATCTAGTAAATAAGTAACACACAGCAGAGAAGATGGGAGCCATGACTGAACTTTGTGTCTTATGGAGAATTGGCACGATGACTTGGCAGATTCTTCTGAAGATTTTGAGTTACCTTGAGAGGTAATGAATTTTCTCATTTTCTCTCCCTGTATATTAGAAATGGACCTGTAAAAGAGGGACTGTAGGTAGCTGGCCACAGTCTGCCTGTCTCCCCATGAGTCTGGAAAAGGTTGATGGGATAGAAGGTGCAGCTGTTGAAACTCCACTGTGCATGAAGATCTGCAGGATCCATTTGGAGAGGAGCACAACTGAACCTAGGTATGAGAGGGAAACGGGTCACGGACACCAAATGACAAGTGTAGCGGCATCAGCCTCTGTTAATGACCCCCTGTTTGCCTGTTCTGTGAAATCCTCTTTAAAGCACTACTCTAGCAATTAATGAACCTGTTTAAAAAAACACACCCAAGAACCAGAGATTGAGATCTACAGCAATAATTCCTTACTTCAGGAAATGGAGCTTTTCTGAACAATACCACCTTCTGTCATGCCTAATCAGACTAATTAAATAACACTACCACACTTTATTAATGTAATTTATCTTTTGCCTGAGGTGAACTATATTTATGCTTCAGTTACTCAAACATTAGTGTTCCCTGTTTGAAGGAATGATGTTATTCAGCGATGTTTATGTTCCACAATATCAGGCAGTAATTGAACAAGTACCTGGGAAGTTGGGTATTTCCTATTTCAGAAAAGCTTCTTTGGGGAAAGTGTTGTTTCACGGGTCTATTGATGAACAAGTTGGGCTTGAGCATGCCCTTCTCTGAATTGCAGATGAAGGCCTGCATAAGCCAAACATTCATCTGTAAGCATTAAGCATGTCAAGAGCCTGTTTAACTGAATGCACATGTTCACATCATTTAGTGAATCCGGGTTGGGAGGCCAAATTTATTCCAGCTGAAGGTCTGGCAGGCAAAGGCTCATATGCGCTGAAGGAGGAAGTAAGGAAGTTAGTTCTAGAGCTTTAATTATTAAAGAAAATGTCAGTAGGAAAAAAAAAAAGTACTTAGTTTAAAAGATATTAATAGTTTCCATGAAGTGTGCCTTTGATGTAGTCGCAGTTGCAGGGCTAATGGGCACGATATCCACCCATCTTTCACAGCATCTGGAAGAAGCAGTTCAACATCATTTGTGGAGCAGGACAGCCTGAGACAATGGAAAACATTTCCCAAAACTGACTGAAAGGATTTCCTGGTGATTGCTTGCAAATTCTTAATGTCTGCTTGATTAAAGCAACCAGAGGAGAGAAAGAAGAGAAGCACAGAGCTATCGTGGGTCTGTCCCAATAGAGAACTGAGACCCAGTTCCTGAATGTGCAAGGTTAGAGTTGGCAGCTTCCTCCCTTCCCTACCTACCTGGCTTCATTTACAGCACTGAGCTGAGCTGACTCACAGCCATTTTGGCTGCCTGTCCATGCTATTTGCCTGCATTTGAAGCTACCCCTGAGTGCCCTGAGAGGAAACTCCAGTGGGGCTTCGTCTTAAAAGTACATTCAGAAAGGACATTGCATATGGCCCTCATTTAACCTATCTTGTCTACATCTTGGGCAGATAAGATGGGTCCTTTCCTTCAAGGAACGTGACTATGCCTGCTTTGAGGGCAGCTGAGATTTTCAGACAACTGAAACCTGGACTGGATCCAAGCTGCTTAGGTATGGCATGTGCAGAGTCCTGGGAGAAGCTGGGCTCAGGTAGCACAGGTGCAGAGAAGACAGTGGGGAGCAAATCTGGGTGGGGAGGTGGAAAAGTAGACATCTCACCTCGAGCTGCAGCACTTTTCAGTCTCAGACTTGCAGGAACAATTGCTGTCAGTAGTTTTCAGTGGGGCAATGCTAGCCATTTCCCAGCCTATGCTGTAGGTATTTGTGCAATGACTATGTGATTTTGCTTAGATTGATTTAGAGAATTTCACAGCTAAATTTAAAACCCCATTAATATCTTAAAAAAAATCTTAATAAATTTTATTAAGATTTTTGCTTAAATCTTTTCTGCTTTGCTCCCAAATTGACTTTGGCAGTTTATAAAGGCTTCTATGAACAAGGAAAAAAGGAGTTTTTCATCCATTATTAATAGGTTAAATGCAAAATTTCTTGTCTAGTAGTTAAATATTTTTTTGATTTTCCCAGAAGAGAACAATGACTCACATCCATTGATAAAGTACACCTTACCTCCATATTATTAACAAGTGCAGTTGGGTGAATCGGACGGCATCTGCCACTGAGAACAGAGATGCTTGTTTTGAGGACAGAGCAGGACTGAGCTCCCAGCATGTTGTGTTTATAGTTCCAAAGCCAAAGTACAGATTGGAGATTTGTCCCCAGGTCAGAGTCTCCTTGACAGCCTGTGCACACTTGCATATCAAGTGCTCCTGCCTAAAAAGGTTGGATGGCAAAAAAAGAGTAAAAGCCAAGTCCTGATGTCTCATGCATTCTAGGAATAAGCCTCTCAGACTGCCAGCTCAAAATTTAGGGTAAAAAAAAAAAAGCCAAATCAAAAAACCTTCAAAGCCACAATGCAGGTGACAGCATAACGTGTAAGGTACAAACTGTCAGAGTCTGTGGTAAAAGAAAAGCAGAAATTATTTTGAAATAGAAAAACATGACTGGAAACCTAACTGAGTAGACTGTTGAACCTGCTGATCATTTTTTTCTGATGATAAAACAAGAAAAATCCATGCTTCAGAGCTGATTATTAGTGTAACTGTGACTTTACCTCTATGTTGGATAATTTCTTTTAACAGTGGAGAAATGGAAATAAATATGCCGAAGATAGAGGATCTATTTAAAAATAAGTCAGCTAGGGCAAATGAAAATTCATGTAATATGCCATGAGCATGTTGAGATCCAAAAAAGGCATAAGGACTGAATGCATAGCACAGAAAGCAGCCATTCTGTTGGAAAAGCTATTATAGCAAACCCAAAACTTTGACAATTTATGTAATCAAGAAACAGCAATTAATTGACATTGGAAGAGATGTGTTTCCAGATATAAAGCTGGCTTTATATTTATAAGACTTTTTTTTGATGCTGTTTAGCTGGAGGCTGTTTGCATATTAGATCTACCACATCCAGTCCTTTGTTTCTTCATACCTATCAGGCTCTCCCTAATGTTGTTGCCAAAGGCTCTTTGAAAGCTTGGTCATGCAGAAATCTCTTTTGGCAAGTAGCCTGGCAATTGGTCCTGTCTCGTGGTGGAGGTGACATCTCCCCACACTACCATGTCAATGTGATCCTCTCGTAGTGTAGGGAAGCAGATGTGGTTCTCATTGAAAGGACAATATCAAGTGACTTTTTCTGGCATCGCATTGGAAGAAAAGCAGACAGTGTAGATTTTCATTACAACCAAAACCTAATACAGGTGTCTCGAAATCAGTGACTTGTACCTGGAACAGGATAAGATACTGTAGTTCAAAAGAGTCTCTCTGTTGCTTCCTGCCTCAATAAAAATGAGAGAGAAAGCAAGACTGCAGCTGAGAGGGAAATGATTTTGGTAGCTCCAGAGCAGTGCACGGAAATAAAGCCCCCTCTCCTCCCTGCTCCAAGAGGTGTTTCTCTGGGGCCTGGCCAGGCACATGAATCACAGCAGAATATAACAGTTTCAAGAGAAGCTGAGTGAAAGTGTTCAGAAATGCTGCCAGATTTATTGCTTTATTCATTATTTATGCAGACGGCAGATGCAGTACAGATTTAGGGACTGACTACAGTAAATAAACGGCTGACATGGCCCAGCCAGATGCGTTAGACACTTCAGCACTTCATTCCTATTGCACAAGTATGCTAATTTTGGTTCCTAACCCCTGTGCTCAAATATTGGTATTAGAAGTAGCACCCACCCAGAGCTGTTTCTGTTGTGAGTGACAGCATAGAGCTGAGATGGGACGGTGGCCCTGTCCCGGAGGCTGCGAGGGGGCCTTCCTCCAGTGCCCGAAAGGTGCTAGAGACTGTGTGGGAAATCTCATGCTTAAGAACTGGGGTACCTGTCCCTTTCATTGGGGATCATCTGTGTGATCCTAGTGTGATCCTAAAACACAGTGATCCTAGTACCTCCAGGGGCTTTAGTGGTCAGTGAGCCTTAATTAGCGGCTGCAGGAACTGTGTTGCAGCTGGGGCCCTGCAGAGGAGCAGATGCTGCAGGTGGCACCTATCAGCCTCGTTAGCTGTGGGGAGGAGCTGTGCTCTGTCCTGGGTGATGGCTGCTCTGAGGGGTGAGGAAGGGAGCTGCTCTGAGAGAAAAGATAAAAGCTCTGCTTGTGAGATTTGGTTGTTCTGTGACAGGAGTGAGTGACTTGGGGGCTGCTGTGGTGAAAGTTTTGGGTTAGGGAAAAGAGGAGTAAGGGAAGGCTGAGGTAGGCCTGACTGGGAAGGGAAGGGGCTTGCTCCTCTGGGCTTGCTTGGTTGTTTGATGCTTGGCTGTGAGAGGGAATGGTCTGGCTGGGCAGCCTGATGTGAGACAGCTTTGTTCCTCTTGGTCCCTTCTGTTGATGAGCTTGCCTTTCTGGGAGGCTGGAGTCTTATTTGGGTTTTGCATATGGAGGGTAACTACTTCCTTACGTGGGCATATTTTCAGGTGCAGTTCAGTGCTGCCCTCAGGGTGGCTGAGTTCCCTGCGGGTGCTGAGGAATGGCCAGGTACTGGGGCCCAGGCCTGATGGTTAGTGGTCCCAGCTTTAGTGACACCCAGCTGCATAGGACAGCAGTCCCTGCTTCCTGGCAGTGCATTACCCTGTGGTTGCTGGTGTCTTTTCCTCCTCTCAGGCTTTCGCGATGAAAAATTTGCACCATGGTAGCACGTGGGTGTGAGTGAGAAAGCGTGGTTCTGGCGGAAGGATGTGGATTAGGGTTGCAATCCTTTATGCTCTTCTGAGCAAAAGGAAAGCCAGGCAAAAAGGGTGCTTTTGGTTTTTTTAATGATGCAGATAATGCATTTTCTTCCAGTTGATAGTTATGTATTTCACACATCTGTCTTGTCCAAAACAGCTTTAATAATAGATGTGGGGAGAAAACACTCACTGGAGGTTGCTCTGCTTGTATAAAACTGTTGCTGAACGTTCACTGATGATACAGTCTCTTGGCATAATTTAAATATTACTGTCTATGGTTGTAAGAAATTTATTGCATTTAAATTCTTGTCTGTCATCATTGGTGGTATCATCTGGCTCCTGGGTGCGTACAAGTGAGGGGTTCAAGGGGTTCTTAGCTTGGCCTCGGTGCAAACCCTTGCCCCTGTGGGAGGAGTGTTCCTCAGGGTGCTGTGACAGCACAGGAGGCAGGTAGAGGTTCCATGCTCTAGATGAGACCTGTGGTGGGCTCTTCTGCTGCTTGCACTTGGCAGCAGTAGGGCCATTAACCCTAATGTCCTGGCTAAACTCCAGCCTGCCTAATTACATTCTGGCCATTGAAGATTCAGGTGTGGAAATTATTTTTCTCTTTCTCTCCTAAACAGCATTATATAAAGGGTGGTTTAGTGCTGAAAATGAGACCTGTTTTATTCAGAAACTCAAATCTGGATTTAGGGATGTTACAGAAAATGGAGCCTTCAAAGCAATGCCCAGGTTCCCGAACACATCCAGGCACAAAATGTGGTTCTTTCTTCTTCAAATTTTTCACATTCTTTTACTAATAACAAAGCTCCTAAGATCTGTTTAAGCTCATTACTTGCAGCAAATAAAAATACTTCACGCAAAAAGGAAACAGATGGTCCTGAATGTTGAAGATCTGCTTGAGATGTATTTTCAACCCACTGTCTGGAACTTGTCTCCAGTTGTGAAGGAATAAACATTTAGTTATGAGCTCTGCAATGCTAACGCTGTATAACTAGGGAATTCTCATGTGTTGGCCTCTTTGCATATCAACATAGCTATTTTATGGTGTCCACATCCTGCTAAAGGAAAATATTTATGCGTGTGTTGGAAGGAAAATAACTCTCAGGTTGGGGGTTTCCCCTTTGGGACTAAATTGTTTCTGCATTAGAGTTGAGTAGTTTTGCTGTTAAGCCAGAGTATACATAAGATTTGCATTATCTGGGCTGACCTGGCATCCTACCTGTGGATGTGGGACACATGGTTGGTTCCTTCAGACTTTACATCTACATTTCCGAGTGGAAGCTGGGTGCAGAGAGCCTCAGACTACAGCTATACCCAGTGTGTATGGTACTGTAGTCTACAGTGCTGAAGCATTTCTAATTTTTTAGAATTTACAGCTGTGTTTGGGAAAGCCCAGGCTTTAAGCAGAAGCAACAGTTATGAGTTTTTTTCAATGGGGACACCTCAGGAGGTTAATTCAATCTGTGTTACTTGGACTCCAAGGTTCCTACTGGCACATCATCTGGTTTTCATCATCAGTGTCCTGCTTCCAGCTGAAACACAATATGGTGCTTTAAAGAAAAAAAAAATAATCACACAGCTGCTGTCACATACGTGTTGTGTTCTTAGATGACCTGTGGACATGCTTCTTGTCAGGTAGATACGATCATCCAGAATGAATGAGTGGAGGAAGGAAACCTAAAGCCAGAGCTCATGCTGACCCCAAGCAGAGGAAAGACTGTGTGTGGGTGCACCAAGGACAGCATCTGCAGTGCAGCTTAGCCCATTTCTTATAATAATAAGTTGTTGCCAAATGATTTTGATCAGGAGAGAGAGTCATGAATCTGAGTGACTTTTTTTCTGACATGCTTAAGGTTCGTGAGCAATTAGCAGGTAGTATGTGTGAGTAATGATGCTGCTCCTTACAACTGGGCTGTTCAACACTTGTGCAGAGTTTGATTACTTGGCACTTCTGATGCTTTTCTGCCTGGTTGGGCGCTGGACATCATAGCGGGACAACAGTAAGTGATGAATAACGTGCATCTAGAATGAAGCTCTAAACACATAATTTCAGGAATTACAGACTGTTGAATTTATATTTGCATGACATCAGTGAATACCAGACTGGTAATCAAATAGCTATAAATAAAAAAAAAAGCTGTTGAGTAAAGGGGTTTTATTTTAAAAATTAATGATTTATATGTAGGATTTTTATGTAATGTATTTTGGTAGAAATCTTATTTTTTGACTCAAATCTAGGACTTGCTTTTTCTCACTTCCTCCCCTCATCCTTTCATAAAAAGATTGGAATAGTTGTAAAAAGTGAGGGTTTATGGAGGAGGCATTCTCAGCTTCTTTCTAATAAAATTATGGAGAAAGAAAAGGTCAAGCAAGGTTTCACTTATCAGATTTTCTATCAGTTTTTCTCCTTACCTTAACTGAAAAATAATGGAAAGTGAAAAGTATTTTAAAAAATAATCAAAATTCTGTTTCCTACAAAAAACAATTCAGAATTTTCTCTCAAAAAATGGTGAGTGACAGGTTTCTAAGCTTGAAAATACTTGATCTTCCCCCTCACCTCCTCATCTCTTTTCCCAACAAGTCCAGCCAGCTCTGGCATTGTGCCCAAGTGAATCAGTGAGGAGGTTACTCTTTTTAGCAGTAGAATGTTTCTGGATTTATTTTATTTTGGTTCCTCCTTGTTCGTTTTTGTTTGGGACATAGCTTATTTTGCAATAACAGAGATTTCTAATATATCCTGTTTTATCCTCGAGGAAAAGAAAATCCAAGAAAACTGGGTTAAATGTTTGCCTTGCTGAGACCCTGAACTGCTCTTGTGTGACTGCGGGCAGAGTGACAGCTGTGCTCCAGCCAGCCCCCTGGGGCTGGGGTCTGGCAGGTTCCTTGGTACATCACTCCTGCTCATCAGGGGTCTGGCCGGGCTCTCTGCAAAGGCACCAGCTTTGTTCAAATGACTGTTCTGTTGCCTTGGTTTTTCTTTTTTTGTGGACTGGCTTCGCAGTTCGTCTCCTTGAGGGTTTTCAATGATTCAGGCTCCATGCCTGTCTAGGGGATTAGAAAGCCTCCTCAACCCACAACCTGCTCCAACTGCCCCCCATGCAGGCGTTGGTGGCATAATATTGTGGGGAGTTTAGCCAGAGCCCTCGGCAGGGTCTCCTGGGTTAGTGTGTGTTATCTTTCCAGGTCTCAAACATGTCTTTCAGGGGTTTTATTCTCAAAACCACGCCTGTTTTTATTATTCCTTTCACAGCAAGGGCATTTCTCTGTGTACATGTTTCATAGCTCTAATAATGTTCCCCTCTATTAATTTTCAACTAAGCATGACCTCAGGAGTAGCTTAAACTTCTAACAGCAGCCACTGCTTTCCCCATGAGTGCACAAAGCAGTGGGGCTGTGTCTTTGCTGGCCTGTGCTGCTGGAGGTGCCTGTAATGCTGCTGGGGAAACCACAGGTGAGCCATGCAAGAAGGGAGCAGCTCCTCTCCCTCCATGTGCTCTTCAAGCCACAGCACCCTAGACAGGTTATTGCTTCTGGTTATTCTATCACCCCCACATCCAGGGGGAATCCAGGGGTATCAGTTGGGTAAGCTTTGCCTTTCTGGTTACTGTGAAATCTGGTTTGTGCTTTATTTTCAGTAATAGTCTTCTGTTGGGAGATACCTGTCAAGTAAGCTCCAGGGACCAGACTCTGATTTTTGGCTGTAGAGGTTTTGATCCAGTGTGCCATGCTGAGCAGGCAAGCCTTGTCCAGCCTGTCAGCATGGGGTGTGCAGCCTCCAGCCCTGCCTCCTCCCCGGGCAGCCACCAAGTCACTCACCCGAATATTCCGCTCCGACTAGACACCTTGGTACAGTGCATGTGCTCTAACCTGTGTGCTAATGATGACTTGCTATTTGAGCTGAGAGATAGATAACAAGTACTTGTGAAAATCTCACCATCTGTCTACCCCGAGGAGGATTGAATTCTGTTGGGATCCTGGAGTGTGAGCTCCAGGGGGTCTGAGCTGCTGTTGAGTGCCTGCCCAAGCAAATAAAGCCACTGGAAGCAGTGTGTTGGTGCCAGAAATTTTTTGAGTTAAATCAGGTTTGACAGCCTGAAACAATACCATTATCTGATGTCTAGTTTTCAGCTTGGCTATTTCTCAATCAGAGAATTTTTTTGGTAAGAAAGCAATAAACTAGAAATCATTCTAATTTGTTTCGACAGAGTTTCAAAGGGGGTTGTGTTTTAGTTTAGAAAGTTCAAAATTTACAGGAATAAGTTCTATTCCTTTCAATTTATCTGCAACTTTTTTTGTTCACTGCAAACACCCTCCTCTCTTTAACAATTTCCCTATGGCCTCTGTAGATGCTATGGTCCATGTGGGATCCTTCCAGGGTACCACTCAGTGTGCCAGCCTCTAACATTCTCTGTGTATTTGTGTTCTGCTGCTTTATAAAGGATCAGCTCATCGCTTCAAACTTGCAGCACAGGCGGTTGATATTGGTGATCTTGGGTGCCTTGATACCATGATGCTGTGGCCACTTAACCTGGATAAGGTATAGCCCACAATGTGTATTACTGGACTCAACATCTTATTAAGAATCCATAGGAATCATTACTCCTAGAGTCCTAGGCCCAAGTTTTACAGTGGGTACTGCAGACAGCCAGTATGGTTCAGAAGGCAAGGAATGCATTGGGGGCATTGAAATACTTGCTCATGAGTGATCTATGGACTTCTCTTTATGCATTTTCTTCTTGCTTGATCTGTTCCTTGCCACTCTGCCCACAGCAAGAAGATGGTATGCAATGTATATATTCAGGATACTAAGAGAAAATGTTTCTTTTGATGTGATATCAAGTAATGCTCCAAACTATGGGGAGAGCTTTATATTTATTCACCTTTTGAGATACTGTCTAACAAAATAAGTCGTCTTTGGTCCCAGTGCTCATATTTTCTGTGTGTATTGCTTTGTGTTAACATGTATTTTGTTTTTGTCTACCTAGTCCTTACTCTGGCACCTTTATCCAGTATGCAAGTGTTATCTTGGTTTGCAGGTGGTCCCAAGGCTCTGTATCGAGAATCCAAATGAAGTCTGTTCTCCTAAGTGCCCGGCTTTGCTGCTGGTGAGAGGGTCTCCTCCTCCTCCTCCCCTCTATCTTTTGCTTTGAGAGTGTTAATGAAATGTTTATGCTGTCTTGGTACTATTGCAGACTCGGGGATCTGGTGTTGCATGAGGAAGTGTTGGTGGCTGAACAGTCCTCCCTATACTAAAATCCTTCTCTTGCGGACTTGCTGCTGTTCCTTCCTGCTTGGTGGGTATATGTTCCCAAATAGTCCCACTGAAACCACTGCAGGCAGGAAGAAATTGTTCATCTCCAGTAGGTTTTGTACTGAGGTTTGGAGGACGTTTTCTTGAAGGCTTACGTTGCTGTAGACAGACTAATGTTGTTATGGTTCTGAGCAAACTGCAGTGTGAAGCAGCTCTTCAGCATGTTTTAACAATTCTTGAATGCGCTTTGCATTATTCCAAAAGACAGATTTTTGTACCTCCCTTTCCCCTATATACATGTAAATCTGAAAACCCACTTCAGACCTTTTCTGATGAAGATTAATGCACTAGGAAAGGCATTTTATGAAAATATAGCAAATTAACCAAGCAATTTTTTTTAATTGTGAACATTACCATCTCCTTCCTGGTGGTACTTATTCTTGCATTTGGACCTGTGATCCAAGATCACACATTGCAACAAGGTCAGTAGAGAAACTCTGCAGACAGTTTCTTCCTGAACATATAGCTTATTGTTCTTCCAATGTAATTAGACCAAGTGTTATGACAGTTGGTAGGATTACAGCACTTTGATAAATGACTTCTTTCTTGGAAAGGAAGGTTTGTGAAAACAAGACCATTCATCTCACTTGCTCATTTCCTCTGCGCAACTTTCTTCTTGAAACTATGCATATGGAGTTAGATGTGTCCTCAAGGAGAGATTTTTGATGTTTCTTATGGACTGTGGGTCCCTCTGAGTGGCAGTCTTTCCCTTGAGCATATCGGTTATTCACCAGAAGCTGGTGTCATTTATAAACTTGGCAAAAGGGCTTCTGTCAGCTTCTGCAGATTTCTGATAAAGATATTGAAGAGGACAGGTCTCAGTAGACTCCTGCAGCACTCTACTTGCTACTGCTTTTCAGGTACTTGTTAACATCTACCCTCTGGAGCTCAACCATCTAACTTGTTTCTTGCCCGTATAGTTGTCTCCCCCTTCTAACCTAGTAATCTGAAGTTGTGTAAAGATTGTGGGAGGTGCAGTGGAAAGTATTGTGAAAGCTGAGGTAAAGGCTCACAGAGCTCTCCCCTCGTCCACAGCTCCAGTTGTTGTCCCATAGCAGGTGATCAGGTTGGTCAGTTTGCCTTTGTTTAATCAATACTGACTAGTCCCAGCTGCTGCCTTCCTCTCCAAGCTTGGTCCAAGAGGGCTCACTTCATGATTTTTCTCACCAACCAAGGCAAAGCTGGCTGTTCCCCAGACCGTCTTTTTGGCTTTTTTTTTTGAAGATGCTTTTCTTCAGTCATTGGGGGTCTCCCTGATCATGACAACGTCTCAAAGATGACAAGAATGGCCTTCTACACCATCGGTCCCTTCTCTTGTCACCTGTAGTTGTCTGATCCTGTGTGCTTGAAATCAAGTGATGGGATGAAAAATCTTTGATTTCTGATCTTGTAACTAACTGCACTGAAATTTCACTGTGGAGATCAGATGGACTTGGTGTCGTGTGCCTTCCTGACACAGTCACTGAGTTGAACCTGATAGACCCGTGCATCAAGAGAACTAGTTTTGTCTTCTCTCAGCACAAATTAGCCTCCCTCCTTTTGATGACTACCTCTCATTAGTTAATGTAGATCTTTCTGGCCGTGCTGAAGCTTTAGAGTGATTGCAAGGTTATTTGGAGATGGCTGCTTTTCCAAGCAGGTTGGAGCTAAGCATAAGGGCTTTCCTGTTAAGCTCTGCACACTAGAATTGATCATTTATCTATTTTCTGAGTAATATGTGTGTCAGAGCTCAAGACAGTAGCTTTCTAGAGGCTTGAACAATGGTGACTATCTGTTCCACTTTACAGAGTATTTTTTTATATCTGAAATTGGGTTTTAGACTTTCCTCTGAGCTGTGTGACTGATCTTAAAAGCTTCTTGATATATTACCCAGGCCGATTAGATTCTGCTAGACCTCTCCATCACCAAGAATTGATTTCCCCCACTTCCCCCTTTAATGCTTGAACTCGGAGGCCCTTAGGGCTTCTGGCTTAATTAAAAATTAAATTTACAGATCATTTCTCAAATCATCCCTTAAGCAGCCAGTAATAATGATCACCTCTGAGTGGTGTGTGTCACTGTCATTTTAATGTGCTGTGTTGTAAATAGTAATGTGTCCCCTCTGTGAACCCTGTGTGGAGCAAACTGCCCTATGTTGTTTGTTTATGTGTATAATACAAAAATCAGTGTTTTGAGTCCTTGGGATCTTTACCATACTTCATCTTCAGTCTGGCTGATCACACTGGTTAGACTCTTTCATGTTTCTTTTTTCTTAACATAGAGAAAGGAGGAGTAAATTGTCCTGTATTTATGAACACTTCTGTTTTGAAAACTATTTTCATCTCACCCAATTGTTTCCCCTACAATTTGAAGACTTTTTCTTTTTTTCCCCCTCACTAGGGTATTCAGTTTCTTAAAGTCCCTTTTCTCCCAGTTGAAAGGAAACTCACATTATGTGAAGGGAATAGGAAGAGCTGGCAATCCAAAGTGGTACAAAAGGTTCTTGCTGTGAAGCTTCACAGCAAACACACCTCTCGGAGCCTGTCAGGTACTTCAGTACTACAGGTGGCAGAGTTCATTGCAAACGGGTCATCCAACAACTGAACTCTTACAAGAGTTCTCTATAAGCCAGCCCACTAATGGCTTTGTCTGTAGATTGTTTTTTTTTTTTCCTTGCATAATTTGTCTGAATTAACCTGTGATGAAGCAAAGAGTTTTCTCTGATTATTGCTCTTCATGCTATGCAATTGATTGCTATATCTGCCTCTTCTGTTATTTTGTGGGTTGTCTGTGTGTTTTGAAATGGAGACTTAACATTAATAAATGGTGAATACTTTTGCTGATACACAAGTTTCTGTCCTCGTGCAACATATGTATTTGTATGAAGCCACTTTCAAACACTTGAACAATAGCACATGGGTGACTGCTGCTCTGCTGAGTATAGACCTGTAGACTTGTACAAATGAGACCTCTATCTCAATGCTTTCTTTCTCATCAGATAAGTATTCCCTTAGTGTATTTGCTTGTCATCTCCATTCCATATTGCATTTATTTTAATTTCCTTTCTATATCCTTTTTCTCCATCATTCTAAAAGGCACTTAATATATGAATTTTCTCTAACTTTAGAGTTAAATATGCCTTTACCTAACCTGACCTCAGCAGTCCCATGTGAAGCCAGAAAAGGCTTGTGGTTGTTTCTTGATCTGGCCAGCTTGACCATTTTTCACTGTTCCTCATAAGCATTTTAGGAAGCTGTCCATGCTGTCACACCTTTTGAGCTGACATCAGTGGACCTGTCTCCAGCAGCCTCAGCTCCACCAGCAAGAGCTGCATTGTGTTGCTCTGATCTGTGGCTCAAGTGTGCTGCTCTCTTCCCTCTCCAGGCACCACTCTGTTCTATTTCCAGATATATTTTTATTCATTAAACTCCTAAAAGAGAGGCTGATCAGAAGGCAGTCCCAGGGAGGATTTGGCCTAGAGAAGCTTTGCCAGATACTCTTCACTCAAGGTTGAATTTTGGTGGAGATGAGCATCTAACAGCTCTGCAGGGCTTCAGCTCAGAGACCACTTGCAGTGATGGCAGAGAGTGGGCTCAGGAAGGGAAAAAACCCCAGCCTTTGAAGCCCTGTTTACCAGAGTAGTACATAGTAATTCAAGCAATTATTCAACTCCAGTGAAAGCCCCTTGCACTCTGAGAAATATCACTAGAGAAAAATGTTAGCCCCAGCTGAGTTACCAAATCATTAACCTCAGCTACTGAAGTGACAGTGCCTGCTTGTGCCTGTGTGAAATAGCTACTCAACTGGTCAAAGGACTGGCATTAAAGGTGTGGTTATTCTCTAAATTCTGGGTGGGGGGAGGAGGTGAAATGCTGTCTAGAGTATTTCTTAAAATGGTCAGGGCTGGCTGCTTTAGAACAATGGCTTAAATCCACTGTGATTTGTGGAACCCTAAAACTTCCCTAGTGGAATTTTGGGCTCCTGCCCAAAATTGGGGTGTCTGCGTCACTACCTGCTGGAGATCCCCTGGAAAAAGTCCAGAGAAACTCCTCCCTGATAACCCCGGTTGGTTTGAGCAACCCATAATTCCTGATCCTGTTGCTACTGGGGCTGAGGGGGTGTGGTAGAGCCATGGAGAAGGGCTTTTCTAGAGCCAGAAGCTGCTCTGATAGACCGTCCTGAGGGCAAATTAGCTGAGGAGCAGTGGAGTAGTTCAATGCCAGTGAACAGTCATCCCGTTTCCTCTCTTAGAGGTGCTATTGCACTATAGCAGATGAAGGCAGAGCACTGCCTCAGTACTCAGCTCCTGTAGTGGTTTGGGGCTGAAGAGACAGGGTGCCATTAATCTTATGTTGGCAATTAGTCATTTTTTTCATTTCTTTTCAGGATGTGCAGGATAAACTGCTACTGCTCCATCCCAAGTAGTGCAGGAGTACCCGTCTAACTGGGTGCCACTGGTGTACGTGTGTTAGGTTCCTAATGAACATGTGGGCAGCTCAGTTTTCACCAGGAGCACTATAGGGTTGGAGAATGTGAAGGCCAGATGGACAGGTTGGGGTAAACTATCCCTCTGCCCCTCCAGATAGCATGATAAATCTTGAAATTAAGGAAGCGGCTCTCTGCAGGTGTTATTCTGGAGTCTGGGTGTGTGTATGCCACAGATGACCTCAGGGTTTTCTTGCATCTTGGGCTGTCATAACAGATAGACTCGGAGTTTAAGGCATCTCTTGCATCATTGATTTGCTATTCCCTGTTCTCTCCTGTTTCCTCACTTAAGGATGCTGGTGCATGAAAAGTCTTCACTCCTGATCCTAGGTAACTCCAGGGGGTTGTGAATTAATAGTTGAGGTTATCGAGATGGCAACTTAGTTGATGTGCTGTTGTTTGAACTTACTTGATTGATGCTTCCACGTGCAGAGCAGGAGAGCAGTGTCCCTGCAGGCAGCTGGCTTGCCTAAGGCAGGCTGGGCATGGCAGCAATCTTCATTTTTCTCACATGGCTCAGGCCAGCACTGCCCTTGTTTTCTCCCCTAGCATCTCACCAAAGATGCATCTGTATCTCACAGCAGTATCTGCCAACACTGCCGTGCTGATCTTGGTACAAATACTTGGTATAACAAAAGTCCTGCTCCAGGCAGTTGGTCTGTACTCATGGCAGAGGGGGCAGGGATGTTGCTGGACTTGCTTGTGTAGCCTTAAATAATAACCTGTTTATCTGTGCTAATAGTGTGTTATTTCCTAGAGTAATGTTGTGTTTCAGAGCAGCCCAGAAACATCTGATTGCCTGCAAAAGAGAAAAATTATAGATAGAAAGTGCTCTGAAGCTGTTCTAAAGTAAAGCTCTCTGTGTTACAGCAACAGAAGATGAATGAACACATCTAGAAATTATATCTGTGGGGCTCCTGTGTAGCGTTTGCTACATGTTTCTGAGGTGTCCTGGGACTGGTTCAGCCCCAAGGGCGCATGTATACAGCTAAAATGTTGCCATACCCAAGATGTCCTCTCTTGCTCTGTCTTGGAAGATCCTATTCCTCAAGACTATCTATTATGAACTGACTGAAACTTTGAAGTTTAGCAAGGAAACCTCCAAATCAGACAAGTTTCCCTGGGAGAAAGCTCTTTGGGGTGGGTGAGAAGGACAATACTTTTGTGGGATCAGACAAAAGTGTTTTAATTTCTGAATTACTATTATAAAGCATGCTTCCATGCCAAAATAAAAGGGTTCTAAGTGAAAAGTAGCATTAATAAGAAAAAAAAATTGCCGTAATGCTTTTTTTTTTTTTAATAACTCCTTCAAATTCTCCCTTCTCCTTCTCTATGTAGTTCTGGTAAAGTCACTGGGATGTTGCCAATTGTTCAGCAAGAAAATGGTTCCGTTCTAGTATTTTTGACAGATCCATCATGGACCTGTCTCTGGAGTCTGTCCTATCTACTCAACAGCCAGCTCTGCTCAAAGAGTCTACTCAAACTGTTTGTGCACATTTGTAAATGATGAATTTAGACAATACCCAAAATAATAGTACAGTCCTGCTGATTTGTATTTACTTTGCATAGGCATAAAGGATTGTGGCAGGTACACAGTATGTATCTTCCTTTAATGTGTACTTAAGCTGCCATCTGAGGTCATGGCAGGGCTGACTTTTCTGCAGAGGGAACAGTCGGAATTTTCTAGGGCTCAGGGGAGTTTATACCTTATTGAGTGAGCAACTGATTCTTCCAGTGCTGCTTTGAGGACTGATTTTGAGCAGCTGTAGTCTGTGGCACTCATGATGTTCAGATATGTCTTTCAGTGATGGATGAAATAGGTGTCAGTGGGACAGAAATATAATTACTCAACTGAAATTGCCTTCTCTTCCTGCATGTGAGCTGCAAACAAGGCTTTTGGGATTCAGAGCCTCTGGTTCAGCTCTTGGGGCTAGTTGGTTTTTGTGCATGTTCCAGTGCTGAAAGAAGACATTGACTTTAAACCTGGTACCTGTTGGATGTGTTCTTGGGTCCTTATCCCAGCTCCTCAGGAGCATCTGGCTGGCACCAGCTTAGCAGCAGGAGGAAAGTCATAGGCCAGTGACAGGACAGGATCTAATGGGCACAAACTTGAACATAAGAAGTTCCATCTAAACATGAAGAGGAACTACTTTGAGAGTTGCAGAGCTCTGGAACAGGCTGCCCAGAGAGGTGATGGAGTTTCTGCCTTTGTAGACATTCAAACTCCTCATGGACATGTTACTGTGCAACCTGCTCCAGATGAACCTGTTCTGGCACGGGGGTTGAACAGGATGATCTCCAGAGGTGCATTCCAACCCCATATCATTCTGTGAAAGTGGTTTTTCCTCCCTTCTCCAAGTTGGGGAATCCCGCACAGCGGGTTGCTCCTGCTGAAGGCGTAGCTGCTGTCCACCTCCTGGTTGCAGGCCCTACGCTCAGGGCAGAGCTGGCTCCCTGTAGGCAGCTTGCAGAACATGGAACACTTTGCAGGCTGTCCTCTGCTCAGGTCAGCCAGAGACACTTTGCAGTGAAGCAGCAAAGAAGCTAGTATTCTCTATAATGATAAAATTGCAAAGAAATGAGTGTATGTGTGTATATATTTGACAAATAGAACTAAACCCTATTTTTTCTTCTGTGTTCTACTGTTTTTCCTGTCAATCTGTGCGCCACCAGTCCCGCTTGGAGACTCGGTTCCACTAATGCTGTGCTGTTTGTTTATCCATATTTGTGTAAACAAGGTTGTTTGATCTAGTTTAAGAGGAAAACATTGAAGCAGCCTCTGTACCGCGCCTCTGTGTCCAGTGCACCTAGGCTCTGCTGGAACAAGATAAGCAGAGCAGCCCTTTCAAGCTCCCCAGCAGAGCTCAGATGGACATCTCAGGGGACTGCTTTGCCAGCAGAAGCTTGTTCTTGTACTGCTGAGCCTCGCGTTTTGCGTCCAAGCTTGTTTTCTCTCTACTGATTTGAAATAAATTAGCTTCTACTCTTTTTCTCTATTCCCTCAGGAAAAAAAAAAAGGAAAGGAAGGATAAGAAGTAGCTTGGGAACTGTTGCATATGTGAATGCAATTTTAAAGTAGAGTTTCTATGTTTTTCTTGGAGGCTGTGGTTCATCTGTGCAGTCCTGCTGTTCTGCTGCCTCTAACAGGCTTGCATGTCAGTGCTCCCAACAGCCTCCTGAAGGTCCAACTCTGTGTCCTGGACTGCTGCAGCTGAATCCTAATACAGCAAATTGGGGAAGTATCTCTTGCTTTCTCTGTTTCTGCTGAGTACTGCTATTGGCTTGGTTATTGCTCAGCTATGGTGATTGATTTATATGGCCTCTATCCTTCTTGCTCCTCTGCCGCTTGAGTACAGTCATTACAAAAGCCATCTGCAGCTTGTGCCTTTATTCCTTGGGTTTCTAGGCTGGCAGATGGTATGGACAAAAAAAGAGCCTTCCTCTGTCTAAATTAAGCAATAACGCATCAACTTCCAATCACATTCTTATCACCTCGTGATCGCGCTTTCATAAAATCCCCATTTCTATAGCTAAGCATGATAGATATTTCTCAGCCTTATGGCTTGTGTCTGAAAGGAGTTCTCTGTCCCACAAGCCCTAAAAGAATATTTCAAGAAATTACACACCTGTCCTTGTCTCCCAGTTTCCAGTTTGCAACAGCTCTGCTCAGCCAGTCATTTGTTGCTGCTAAAATAAAGCATCGACAAATTCTCATGTTTGATAGGGACTGGAGCTAGCAACAGCCTGGCTGGTGTGCTGGTGGCTAAATAGGCTGTTTGCTGTTTCCTGTGCTCTCATTTGGTGTGAGTTTGGGTATTGCTGCGATTCAGAAATCTCATTTTAGAGGTTTTATCTTGTCACAATAAAAAGAAATAATTTGATTCTCTTCAGTTACATGTTTTGGGGTTTTTTTTGACCTGCTGGTTTATTATCGCTTCCTCATTTGGCCTAATTAAAGTGCTGTGTATAGCAGCTTGTTAGTCTTAACTATGTTCCTGCATCGCTCCGGGTAGTGCATCTTCACTGATCGCTTTAGCAGCAAGACTGGCCCTGGGCAAACAATTTGTAGCAAATCACTTGACTGACTGCACGTTGCCTCCTTTTTCGGTTTATGAATCGTCTGTGGCAGATCATTGTTCTCTCAAGCTTGTTTCTTGTAATGATTTCCCAACAAATTCCTGTGAATAATTTTTGAGTTGGGGTTCCTCACCCATGGTTCCTTGTGATTTGGCATTTGCAGTTCAAGCTGCTCCAAATGGACCTGTAATTTCCATAAGATACTTTGATTTCTTGATTGAATCAGTATAACCAACATCACTACTTAATTACAAAAATAAATTAAAAATTTTCTTGGGCATTCTGGATATTTTAGTCAATCTTCCAGTGTTACTAAAGGCTTGCTTTGTTGCATGCAAAAGTTGAACAACAATAATGGAAATTACAGAAAATTTCTGTTTTTTACTTGGTTATTTTGTGTTATCAACTTATTTGCAATGTTCCCCTGGTTCTAGTTCCCAGTCTCCCTATTGCCCTATGAAAGGAATTGATTTTCTTTGACTCAAAGGGACACCCCGTATCCTGGGGAGCAGAGGTGATGCTTATGTACCGATGTAGCAGAGGAGGCCTCTGGCCCGAGCTAAACTCTTCTGTCTTTAATCTGCAGCAAATGCTAAAATTTGCCTGCAAAGGCTAATAACTGTCTTGGTTTTCCTTGGATGTGAGCAGGTTTGTAGCAGGAGAGTTTTGTGGCTGATTCCCATGAGCTGGTGAGGCACTGGGTGCTCTGTGGTTCAGAACAGTCACACTGGGTCACTTCCACCACTGGCTCCTTCATTGGCTTGGGCAGCTCCACGCCCTCCGGGGAGATGGTGTCTTACTCCCAGGAGGCAGCATTTACTATGCAGCTGGGGGTTAAGTTAGTGCTTAAATGAAAACAAAGTGCTCAGTTCCCTCTGCACAATGCTCTAATGGAAACATATGCTGTCTGCTTTATGCTCTTCCCTCGAAAACTGATGTGTTTGTAAATTCTAAGCAGGTACTGACAGGTGACTAATTTATTTTTGTCAGCTTAGCAACAAAGGCTATCCTTTGCCACCATGTTCATTTGTTACAGCAGTGTGTTGGCTGACATTGAGATTCATTTGGGTTTTTAATATATCTCACTGATGCACCATTGTAGCTATTCAGCTGCATTCCTTTCTTTCTTCCAAAACTATTTAATTTCTAATTTCTCCCCATTATTTCCCCGGTCTTTTTCATATACAGACTTGTGTATCTACAGAGAGGCGTTTACAGTTTTCTTAAGGTGGTACTGCTATCCTAAAGCTGCAGTTTTGAGGCCCATCAGATCACAGCTGACTTCCACCTCTTTTCTTACTGGCTGAAAGGCCAGGAGAAATGGGAGAGAAAGAGAAACAATTTTATTTCCTCCACCCCTTTCTTTTCTGGAAGATGCAATGTGCCACTGCCAAAAATGATCAAGGCTGATGTGCCAGCAAACGTATGAATATGTCAGTTAGGGAGTACTGTTAACGTTAGCAAGTGCTTGGAGCAGTGACAACACCAAGAGCTGTGACGGCTGCTCCAGGCTGCTGTGAACCCAACCAGCCCAGGAAGCACTCTGGGAAGCACAGAGCTCACCATGGGCAAACGCTGCACAGCAGCATTCACTTTCTGGGGAGATCAGAGCTCTTGTAATTGTGGAGGGACATCCAGGAACAGATCCAGGTCTGCTCTGAGAAGTAAAGAGCTGAAAAAGTAATGGATGGACCTTTTGCATTTCTCATGCATCTCCTGCATAGCCCACTAATCCCATAATAAGAGTGAAATTCCTTCTCCTGGCCTGCTCCTGCTGCTGCACAACAGTGGGTGCCATCTCAGGGGCAGCAGGACTCAGCAGGACAAGCTGATGTGCTGCTGGTCATTCTGGGACTGGCTGTAGCATTTGACCAGCAGCATCGATGCCAGCACGGGACAAAAGTGGTTCAGGACACAAGTCTTCTTACTACTGTGGATTTGTAGTGAACATGTTGCCCACACAGAGTGAGCCGCTCTTGTTCATGCTGATGTGAAACAAGAGCTACCCCTCCAGATGGGCTTTGCTCTGCTGGTGGCTGAACTGAACTGTGCTGAATCTGGTCCAAAATTTCTATGCATTGTTTTGCACTGGGAGAAGTAAGTTGCTGCTCTGCCACCCAGTACCTTTATAGCACCTCATGTGGCCAAAGATCTGTTCATTTCAGGTTTGACAGAATCACTCATTAAAGTTTCTTGTCATCATTTGGCAGGAGCTTCTGATTGTAAAGGAAAAAGCCAGGGGACTTGTCAGGCATCACTTTCAGCTTTGCTGTATGCTATTTTCAGCACGTGAATGTGAATAAGTATAATATCAGTCTTAGAGATTATTGGTTGAGATTTTTTTTTTTCCTGCACATCCTTCTGTAAAGCAGATATGCAAATGACTTGGACAATTCTGTGTCCTTTTACCTTCATGTGTCAGTTCAAAGCTGTTGGATCTTTTTGTTTATTTTCAAAAAAGTTGCTGGGAGCTTCTGTTAAACATTATCGGCATTCACATTGAAACACTTTTTCATAGCATGTTTCTTTAACTTCAACAAAACATTGAATAGTTTACGGATGGCACCATTGCAATTAACTGTCCTGTGTGCATTCCTCTGAGCTTTCAGATACAAACCCTGTGTTAACCATACATCATTATTAGACTGACTTCATGGCACTGACACAGAATGAAATTCAGACCAGGAAACAGAGGCTTTAGTGTTCACTACAAACAGACTGCAAATTGGTGTTACTGCTGTAAAGGTTAACTGAAAACTGTTCCTTTACTGCCATGTAAACTGAATGTTTCCTTTTTTTGGGAGGTGGGTGGGGAAATAGTCATGATTGGCATCTGAAGAAGAGAGAGGCTCTAAAGAGGAGGAGAGTATGTCCCCCTGAGAAAATCTTGTAGTAATATCTCACTGCTGTGAAGTGACTATGGACATACTAAAGAACATGTACTGGTTGGATCAGATTTGACCGCTGTCTTACTGATGGGTTTCTTTTGTTCAAAGCAATGTGCCTGCTTGGTGTCTAACCAAAAAAAGTACAAGACGCTGGATCTGTTAAATAAGCTATCTTTTGTCATAGTTCAAATACGTCAGTCTTGATGGTGTCTTACTATTTTAAGGAGAATAGTAACAGTATGTGAAAGCTTACCTGACACCAATTTTGATAAACTTTAACTGGAATAAGCGAGTGCAGGTATTACTTGGTCTTCTGTATGCTTCCATAGGTCAAAAAGTATCTACGGAATAGCGTGTGGATACCAGAAGAGGTCTCTGGGATTGCATATTAATGTCAGCCTTAATCAGAAATTATCATCTGAACTTCCTAGGCATCTGTGAAACTCCTGGACTGGGAAGTCCTAAAAAAACCCTTCTGTATGGAAGGGAACGAGTAAGTCCCGACTTAGTGAGCTGAAAGTCTGGGACATCTGAAGTCAAATCAGGGTATGACTGAATGCCTGTGTGTATATGGACAAAAAAGTTTACTTCTGTTTCTTACCTTTAAGCCATAGATTTTTATGACTGAAGGAAAAAGTTATGGAGCAAATCTTGCCTTTCAGAAATTTGTCTAAAGACCTTCTCTTTTTCTTTTTTTTTTTTTTTCAGTTTTCTTGTGATTTTTGCTGTAAACACTGGATCTAATAGTACCTAATAGGTAGTTGAGTTCACTGAAAACACTAAATTTTGGTCCAGCATGAACAGATATTAAATGTTTGCTGCTGAAAGCAGACCCCAGCAGAATCATCAGCTGCATTTATGCAGATTTTCTCATGTGGCAATCTTACCCATGATTATAATATCAAATTTCTTCAAGACAAATTTTACCTTTAGTAGCAGTCTACAACAGTCCAAAAACATAAAGTAAAGGGTTAGGAATACATATAACAGCCAATAAAACAGTTAATCCTTGACAAACAAGTTCATTAGAACAAACTCATATATATTAAATATCTTTTTCTTACCAGTTAGTGCAGTGATGGCTCATCCAAACCAAACATGCTGCCTAACTTTCAGCTGCAAGGTGAATTTCCATATGGCATGAGGTGCCATTTTTGATGACATACACATAAAGCCAGTAAAACCTGATGATATATTGCTTATTAGGATGCATGAAGATGCCGGAGGATGTCCAGCCACACTTTTCTTGCTTACAAGGGTGTTCAGACAGAGCTTTAGAAAAGCTGAGTGGACAGTTCACTAATGACAATGTACTGTATGAGCTTATGAAAGCAGGGAAGTGCTGTGCAAAGGGTTCATTAATTTCACTATAAATGAATCATATAGAATAGGAAACTGACTATTGATGATTAGAATAATTTGACTAGGAGAAACTCGCACAAAAACCTCTTTTCACCTTATATGAAAAGGGTTTGTGCTTTAGAAAGATCAGCGTAAATGCTGCCTCATCCCATGGACCTTTAGCTTTTTCTTCTCCAGGCTTCTTGCTCTTCCATCGGCTGATGTGATGTAGTAGAAAACTGTCAGAGGTTTGACCCCACCTTGTGAAATGAACCAAATCTGCTTTGCCCATCTATGAGTCATGCTGCTGCAGATAGAAGGTCTGGGTCCTGGCATGATGAGAAATCCTACTTTTTTACTCTTTCTGCTGAAAGTAATACCTGAAAGCCAGAGTACTCATTCAGATTAAATTCCTGCTACTGTCAGAGTCTTTACTGTCAAGTTTTCTAAGATATTTAATTCAGCACAAAAGTGGCAAAACTGTGTAACTTTAGCTTGATAATAAGATTAATCTTGTTTATAATTTTAAATAGAAGCTACCTCTGCATCACCTGCAGAAAACATAAGAAATACATCGGCTGTTTCCCAGCCCCCAGGAAGTGTCATGTCCAAAAATGGATTTAGTATATGTATTTCCAGCACAGAAATGCATGCATAATAGTGTGTAACCTCTCCTTCTGTCAGCTAAAAAAAGCAACTAGAGTGTTACATTTAGGTTGTCATTTTCGTTTTTCTTGATATGCATGCCATCGCACCAATTAAGTAATTTCTATCTCAGTTTTAAAAATAATTTATAGTCAGATTTTCCTGAGCTAAAGCATTTTTTGTGAAACTTTCACTGAAAGTGTCTATCTGCACTGTTATTGGACAGCTTGACTCTGAACAGCTGTATTTCATCTAATATGACTTTGTGCTATGACTTGCTAACAGCAGGCTGTGTTGTATGCTGTATCTGTTCAATTAATCAGGAGATGTGAAAATAATATAAATATTAAGTGATGAACTTAGAACTGACGTATGCTGAATTTCAAAACTGTGAAATAAGCAGTTCCCAGGGTCTAATATTAATCACAACATTCATAACATGTGTTGTTTTAATTGTGAATATCTTTTTATCTATTGTCAACATCTCCCTGGTGTGGGAAGCACTGCTCAAGTCTGTCCTGAACACCCAATAGTTGTAGGGGGCCTTGTCCTAACAAGAGTTTCCTAGTGTCAGGTTTTTATTATATCTCAAATTCAGCTAGACACTTTTCCAGAGTCCTAATCCTGACTCATCTTCAGTTGTGGAGAAGCTGTAATGTGTGGCCAGCCATGAATGTGGCACGATTTGGCCTTGCTCCTCAAAGCTGCCACCTCCATGTGGACTACTCAGCATGAGGCTCTTGCTTTTGAAAACGGAAAGGCTCAGCAATCTCTAACCACCACCTTCTAGTGCTACCAAATAAAGCAATAAAACTAAGTGATGGAAAAGTTGAATTTTTAGAAACTCAGGGCACTTAGCAAAGGGGTGGAAGTGGGGAAGAGAAGGTACCTTGCCTTCCTGGGGCCTTTGGCTTTGCAGCTGGAAGTGGGGCGAAGCTTGTGGTACCAAGGGGTATGTAACACCACTTTGCAGTAAGAGTCTATAGAGCTAAAACCAATAAATGAGTGAAGCTGGCTGTTGGACAGTAAGCAAAAACAAGATGAAAAGTCCTCTGACAGCAATAACACAGAAGTCACACAGTAGCAGGGAGTTCTTGTTATCTGGAGGGTTGATGCTTGCTGCTGGGCCATGGCGTGCTTTTCCAGGGGCTCTGAGCATTTTATACCAGTGTAATGACATTGAATATGGAGCTAGTAGTATGTAATTATAACAAGCTTACTAACAGCATTGGCATGTTCTCAGTGTCTTGCAATGCTTCCCTCCATTATTTAATTTAATTCCTCCAGAGGTGGATTTAGAGTTTTTCTAGAAACCCAGTGTTTATGCTGCACTCATTGCTTCCTCCCCAATGTTGTGATTTACAAGGCAGCTGCATGTATACTCACTACTAATAGAAGATTTGCTTTTATGTCATGTACAAATTCTTCTGCTAAGTACTATGTAGTAACAAATTCTGTCACTTTGCTTTTTAAATGGTTAATACATTTCCCTGACTTTCCCTTCCCAAAGAGCAGGGGAAGGGGGATTATGCACTTTAACCAGAGTGTATCTTTAAAGCTTGTGGGAAGGAGACAAACAGGTGTATCGAATGATACACACTAGGACCAATGAGTCTTTCCTGACTAAATAAAAGGATAAATCGAGTCCTATAAACTTATCTCTTTGTCACTGGGAATAGCACATCATTATGACCAAATTATTTTCCCAACCAAAGCAATGACATGAAGTTGATTCATACCAGTCACCAGTAGGTAGCCTTCAAACAGTCATCCTGAATTCTAATTAAAGTTTTCCAAGTTATTTTCCACAGCCTGCTGTAAAACACCCTCCGAAATCAGAGTTTGGCAGTTCAGGAAGAATTGAGGTGACCAATACCTGGTTGTGTATTCTCCAATATGGTTAGTGGAGAGGCTAAAGAAGAGCATGTGACTGTTAATCAGTGGTGCCTGAAGCTTCATCCTAGTTCAGTTGCCACAGCAGGAGGATGCCGGGGGGGTTAGTGGCCTGTGTAAATGTCATTATTCATTTGTATTTCGGTTGCTTTCAGAAACCCTTCGTATGGACCAAAACCCAATTGTGGTGCTCTAGAAACAGCAAGAAGCAGCCCTGCCCCAGGAAGCCCACCAGACTCACAGCTCTCACACGGGGCTCTTGAACTTCAGGCACAGAAAACCATTTAATACTTTTGGCCTCATCAAACCAAACAAAAACCACAATTCCTCCCCCCTCCAATCCCAAAAAGAAATAAAAATGCACTGTAGTTTGGGTGTAGTTTTGCACTGAAGAGACATTTTTAACAAAGGGTGAAATCTGTTGTCTTTCAGAAGATGGTTTTGTTTACCTCAATCAGTGCTAAAATATTCATTAAAGACAGCAGAACTGCTTTGTATTATGCAAAGAAACTTTGTATTAAGTGTCTGTATGTGTTCAGCATATGAATGCATAATGTTCTTAATATTCAGGCACTGCAAATAGTTGTTTTGAAAAAGGATCCAGATGACTTTCTAAAATGTATATTTGATTAAAAAAGACTTAGGATTTTATCAACCCTCTGGATAATTTTCATATGAAAGACTGGACAAAATTTCTTCCTAAGGTTTTTCAGGAGGAGTAAATTTAATCTAAACAGATAATGTGATGGAAAAAACGTCCAACAAAATGCTGTAACTTTTCCACTAGTTGGTCTGTCCTGTTGCTTTTACAGGTATCGCTGTGTGGTTTTTGGTTTTGTTGTTGTGTAATATGGACCTTCCTGCCATGCTGGTCCTCCCCAAATGTGCTCCCCGGGAAACACCTCATTTGCAGTCTTTCAATATGAAGTAATGTTGTTCTGGTGGCATTAGTCAAATTTTCCACTGAAGCAACTGAAAAATGATCTGAAAAATTTACAGAAATAGTTTATAATCCTCAGCCTGAAAACCTAGGGAATTCCAGATTAAAACTGGCTTTTGGACATGTGCATTAGTGCATATGAGAATGAGTTGGTGCCCTCTCACCTTGTACTTGTGTCCTATAGCAAAAAAAAATGCCTGATCTGCAATATGCTACCTTATTTATTCTTTTTTAAATAGGTTAACATAATATTTTAGGAAGTTTACGTTAGTTTTGTTGTCAGGAAATAAAAGTCAGATTAATGAATAAGGACAAATTAATTGGGCATTGGTAGGGATTAATCTGATTTCTTAACAACTGCAGTGTTAACTGTGAAGCACCAGTGTAACTGACTCCTCATAACCTGCTTCAGTTCATTGTACAGAAGAGAAGAGCAACCTTTGCAATTTACAACAGTATCTAATAATTTCTGAAAGAGGAGTAAAAAGAGATGACCACTTAAGATAATTTTTAGTCAAAATATAGTTTCTTCCCTTGGAATGATCCCGTTCCAGTTTTATAATGTGAGTCCTTTTAGTCCTGTAATAGAGGCTTAGATGTTAGTAGCATTATTGAGATAAAACAGTGGTAGATTTGTAACTATTTTTATTCATCAAGTGTCCTGAGCATATTCTTCTGCCTCTTGTCATAATCAACAGAGCTACATGCAAGTGAGAACTTTCCTATTCCCCCAACTGCTATAAGTCAATACGATGGCTTTAAATAACATGAAGCCATAAAATGTGATGGAGTTAAGCAAATTCATATGGAAATTATGTGAAAAATATGATTTGGAATAGATACAGATCTTAATTTTGATTTTACCTGTCCATTGCTGCATTAAAAGATGTTCCTTTTATGGTCCAAATCAACAAAATGTAAAACTCCTAACGGGAGATTTCCTCACCCTTGCCTGAAAAATTAGTTCAAGATGCTCCTTTCCATATATCTTATTAAATAAAATATCCTTTTAATGTGTCCTTTTATGCGAGGACATTTAAAAGTACTTGATGGCATTTGGTTTTCATTGCTGTGAAGTGAGTTCACAAAGTTATGACTAAAGTCAGGCAGAATGAGCAATCAGGGAAGCTGACATGTGGAGGTAAATTAGTGTCAGCACAAGCCTGGCTGGTTGTTATTCGTACCCTGAGATGTGTGCTGCAGGTGTTATTAAGAGGAGAAACATAGGATGCTCACAGTGAGTCTACAGCTGCAGTTGTATTCCTGTACATGGCAAAATGTCAGCGGGGAAAATCAGGTCATGTCTTTTCTGTGATTTCAGGTGTGACCAAATCCTGTCCTTGCAGCTATATTTTCCATTCTCAGGGCATCAAGGTAGCCTGTGGTGCACATGGGGTTTATTCTGGGATTTTTCAGGTGGGCAAATAGAGTATAAGCTATTATAGCAGCTCAGTGATGGGTCTAGATAGACCTTTCTCATCTTCTGCATCTGTATATTGTATATACTTTAAATACTGTTTTGCTGTCATTTTGAAGCATGATGAGCTATGTTCTCAAGTGTTCCCGGCTTGTGGCTGCTGGGTGACAGTGTGTACTTCTGTGTACTGCTCAGTTCAACGGCACCTTGACCTGATGTGGCAGAGGTGACAGAGAAAACGTGTCTTTGGGAAAGGAGCACAGCACAGGGCTGCAAGTGCCCCTTAATAAGAAAAGTAGTCCCAGATTAGAGCAGTTTGTGTCCAACATGCTACATAAATCAGAAGGCAAGGATGAATAGCCATAATTTATATTCTGCATTAGTGTGCGCATGATGTTTTTTGCTGGAGAAGAAGGGGGGCCAAAAAAGGTGATATGTCTATAAAGAAAGTCTGTGCTAACTGCTGGAACAAAGCCAGATGCATCCTTCACCACATCACCTGCCAAAACTAGGAGCACAGCAATGGTGATATGCTTCTTAACTGGGAGGGATGCTGATCTTCCTGCTCCTCCAATGATTAGATGTGTGATAAAAGAAAAATCTAACTTGATCTGTATGAATAATTAAAAAAAAAGTTTATTTTGTTGTCTGGGACAACCATTTTACTGGAGTCTTAACCAAAAGTGATGATATTAAGCAGCTTCCTCTGCTTGGTCCTCACCTGCATTGTTTGTTCTCTCTGCCTGACTCTGCATTTAGAAATGCACTCAGTGACTCTTTGGAAAAAATATCTCCAAATAACAAGATGTGCAGCAGTATTCTCTAAGTTTCTGCTGCAGCCCACCCTTCCACCACTACTTCTACTGTTTAAATTGAACTCCAGGTTCACAGAGGCTCATAATCCCACAGCAATGCCTATGTCTAACACTTAACCAGGCCTATCTATTATTTTTTTTCAGTACATACAGGATTGTACGTTTATGTTTTCACAATTGAAGTACAAGTTTTGACAGAGCTTTTTAGAGTGGAAGTGACATCTATGTCTTTGGTGTATGTGGAAGGAGAGAAATTTGCTACATGGTTTTTCAGGGTTCTTTATTTCTCAAGCTTTGCTTCTTAAACATTCAGGTGAAATCGTGTTTCTTTGAAGATCCATTTCCTTAGATTTCAGAGCACTGCTGCACTGGTTGTTCTTCATCTTCCTGTTGTATCAGAGCTCTGCAGTGAAACAGCAATGACTTATCTGACAGCCATGTGTATTGACAAAGGAAACTTTTTTTTTTCTGTTGTGCTTCAAAAAGAAGGTTCCTGAACTACGCACTCCCAGATTTGCACTTTTAAAATCAGCTGCCTGAACACTGCTAGGCTTCTCTTCGTCAACAGCAGTGTTATTTACAGCCTGCCTGCCTCGAGGTTAGAAGATAAAATACTTCTTGCATACCAGATATTTGTACTTCTAATCAGAACAGAAGATTTAATGAACTTGAAATTTTTATATTCGTACTGGGAGAAACTAGTTTGCCCTCTACAACTACCTGAAGGGAGGCTGTAGAGAGCTGGGGGTTGGCCTCTTCTCCCATGGGAATAATGACAGGACCAGAGGAAATGGTATGAAGTTGCAGCAGGGGAGTTTTAGATTAGATATTAGGAAGAATTCCTTTACTGAAAGAGTGGTCAGGCACTGGAACAGCCTGCCCAGGGAGGTGGTGGACTCACCATCTCTGGAGGTATTTAAAAATCGTGTAGACATGGCTCTTCAGGGCATGCTCTAGAGCCCAAGATTATTGGTTTGTGGTGGGGTGTTGTGTGTGGGGTTTAGTTGGTGGGTGCTTTTTTGTGTGGTTTTTCTGGGTTTTGTGGGGTTTTTTGTTTTGTTTTGGGTTGTGGGTGTGTTTTTGTTTGGTTTGGGTTTGATTTTTTTTTTTTTTAATGTGGTTGGACTCGATGATCTCAGAGGTCCCTTACAACCACTAAGATTCTGTGATTCTGTCCTGCCCCGAATTACTTGCATGCTAAGAAAGACAATTAAAAATGTCTCACTTGAAAATCAGGCTGGGAAAAGACTCTGGGGCTTGTTTCTTCTCCTGTGGGTTCAAATCAGCTCATCTCCATCTCTGCAGCTGTCCTAAGGTTGAAGGACCCTCAGAGGAGGTGGTAGAGTGAGCTGGGCCCTCTCTCATCACATGGGGTCTTCACAAGCTGCTTCACCATACCCTGTATTATGACCATTTTCAGTGATAAAAGGACAGAGCTTTTAGCTGAGTAAATGAAAGTTTGTTATGATGTAGATATAAAAGTATTAAATAAAAGCTTTTTACTCGGAAGAGAAAAAAAATCCTAACAAACCCATGAAGGAAGTTGGTAGCAGGACAGTATCTTCAGTCTCTCTAGGATTTCTGCAAGACTAAGAAAGTAAATTATTAATTGGTGTTTTGGGAGAGGTAATAAGGATTTAATTTTAGGTTTTGAAATTTTATCTCTTTGGCAACAGAAACAGAAGACTTCAGAGGTTATATGGGAAAATACTGTCTGTGTTCTCCAAGTTAAAGTGTCCTCTGAGTGCAGGAACACTTGCTGGCTCCAGTACCAAAGTTTCCATTGCATGTTTTGCTCTTGTTAAATCTCAACACTTATCTTCCACAGCTGAAGGGCTACAGGAGGCTTGGCTGAGTCCTAGGGCTGACAAGGTCCCAGAAAAGCAAGAGGAGCCCTACAAGAGGGTGGAGGGAGGCCATTTTTCACCACAACACTACATAGTATTAAGATGTGATGTAGTGTTTCAAGGTGTCCCATTCTGTAGTGGATAATGGTAGTAACTGTATTTACAGTTGCCTGTAACTAGACTTGTATGGTCCCATGAGAGATGTGGAGGCCTGATGTGGTGTGGCTGCCAAACGTAAAAAGGTGGGAGGTGCCAATGGGGAAACTGAAGGGGCTGTTTGAGCTTTGTAGGTGTGAAGAGTCTGGTGATGGCTGACGGTATCCTTGAGTGACAGTGCAATCAAAGAGACCTTAAACTCAGTTTTTCTAAATAAAGTACTCATGTACATTCAAGAGAAGCTTAAACATGCATCTTTCTTTATCTGTGATGGCTGAAAGTCTAAGGATGTATTTTGTTTCCTCTCTTGATGTTTTGTGCTTCACAGGTTAATTCCAAGCTTTGCTAAAAGCTCTGACAAAATTTACTTTTATTAGAAATTTCCCTTTTTAGTTTTTCCTCTTGCGCTTTCACAAAGCCAGTGATTTGCAGACATAGCCTTAAGCAGTTTCTACTGCTTCCTAGTATGTCTGCCAAAGAGAACGCAGGTACTGCAGGTCCAGCATTTCCCTCTGCTGTAAGCTGCTCAGCAGTGCTGCAGCCCAGCCCCAAGAGGCAGTTCCCTCCCTCCAGCTGTGTCTTCCCTGTGCTGCTGCCCAGCTGTGGTTCCCTTCACCCTCTGGCTCTGTGGCAGCCCTTCCACCCCAGCCCTTCTCAGTGTGCATTTTATAGGGGCATCCCCCTGTGTGTCATCTTGCCCACTCTTTGGTGGTACTGTTCAGTACATTGCAATGAATATGGACTTCTGCTTAAGTTTTGTGTCTTCACATCTTTGAATCTGAATTTTACCATTCAGTTCCTGTAAACTGTATCGCCAGCTTGAAGCAGTTTGACTGTTTCCCAATTCTCTTGCCTCCTAATCTGTGATGTGGTAGTTGAGATTTTAGGCCATTTAGCTGCAGCCTCTTGCTCTAGAACTGGTATTTGTTCCTTTCCTAAGAGATACAGATTTGTGCCAGATGTTTGGCCCAAGTTGCTAAAACTCAGTCTGTGACAGCATGTGACTCCATGGTGGAGGCACTGGGCGGGCTGTGTGGTGCAACAGCAGTAAATTGGTGGAGCTGCACTTCCCTGAGATTAGTGAAAGTCCCCAACAGATGAATTCTGGCTGGCTGGCTCTGCCACAGGCAAAGCTGGTTTTTTTCTGTATTGCTCCTAAAAAGAGCCTGAAGCGAGCAGCTCAGACAGAAGACCCTAGGGGAGATGAAGACACCCAATCCTCCTCCAAGCAATTTTGATTTTGCCAAGTGTTCTGTTTTCTGTATCTCCTGAACTGGAGAATAAGGGTCAGATGCTATTCTGGAAAGAGTTTCTTGCTGGTTTTTTTTTTTTTTTTCCCCGCGTATTTTCAACTGTGTAGCTTGTAAAAGGTCTCATTGTTATTCTACTGCAGACCAAAATCTAGAGAGCTCTTTTCAACAAGCAGAGATTTTTTCTGATACTAGTATGGAATTACTGAAACTTGCCCTGTGCACTGCTCTGTAAGGGATGATTAAGTCCCTCATCATTGCATATGATGAGGGTTTTCCCACAGGTGTTCCTAGCCAGCACATACATGCTTCTGTACAGGGTGCAGTGCAATGTGGCTGTCTTTGATCTGGTTGTTTGCTACCTTCCGTCCTGGAGCACTACACTTCTGTAGTGCTAGGATTGTACGAAAATAATATGCTTTAGATGTCTTCAGCCAGAAAGGCGTGATAGACCATGCCATGAATATTACTAAGATACCAGCTTGGAACCTGGAGTACTTTTTACTTCAGACAAATATTCAGCTGTAGGTTTTTCTACGGCTGCAGTGATGAGTGCTGCAAGGCAAAAAAGGTCCTTCAGGCTCCTTCTCCAGTTACTCAAAAGACAAGGGTAGAGAATATTTATAAGTGCTTCTTGAGGTTTGAGAGAAAAAAAGAAAAGGTTTGAAGGACTGTGTATGTGTATACAACTATCCTTTAATAGATAAGTGAAGTGTAAATTGTAGTCAGATGAGAACCTGTCTTGGTCACTCCCTACTGGCTACTGCTTGTCATGAACAGATGGTTGCAATGAGCCTTGCTGTTCCCTATCTGCTCTGTGTTCTGTTGAACTGTTTTTTCTGTAAATTGAAGATGCAACATCTGTAATGTGGAGACATTCTGGCAGGCAGGGTGTAAGAAAATGTGTGTATGGTGCTCTTGTAGAGATGTTTTCTAGTGGCTGCAGCTTTTGTCAAATACGCACAGGCATCCATCCATGGTAATATTCCATAAATACATGTATTCGGCCAAATCACTGGGCAGCATAACACATGGGCTGAATAGGCTTTAGCTTAGAGTTGAGCATTTAGTTTATGTGTTTTTGCAGAAAAAAAGACGAATTTCTGGTATTCCTTGTCTTTCCTCTTTCCCAGGCCGTCCTTACTTTGCTTTTATGAACTTCAGTATAACTGGGAGAAAGTGTTTGCTTCAGATAGTCCATCCATTGTTTGAGAGCATTCTGGGTTCTGGCTTTGTGTAAATTGCTGTGTTGGTTCCCATCATCTTCATAGCCTTGGCAACTCATTTTTTCTCATTATGCAAGATGTTAATGATATGCTCTGCAGTCTGGATGAGTTTTTCTCACGTCTACTGTGCCATATGTCTAATGACAGATGACCAGTATGCAACTTGTTATCTCAATGGAGAGCCAGAGTCTCAGAGGTTTGTTTTTTCTTCATGTTGTCGCTCTGAGTCTCATTTAAAAAAAAACCCTCTAAGCCCCAGTAGTGGTGGAATTGTCTGTTAGAGCCAGTGTTTATCAAATGTTACCTCCCTCTTCTGCAAAATGTTAACCTACATTACCTTATAGTGCTGTGTGTCTTGGGCACTTCAAGAGCCTCAGGGCTATGCACCACGGTTTGAGGCAGCTACTAACGCATGTGCTGGACAGTAGATATCACCTGAAATCTGGAAAAATGTTTCTCTTTGGGTGTTTTTTACATTTCTGCCTTGTGTTAGATTACCTGAAGTTGAGAGAGCAGGAGCTCCAGTGAAATAATACCATCCTGGTTTTTGGAATTGTGTTGGGGTTCCTCAGGTCACCCATTCTTCATATCAGTCTGTGGAAAGCCAAAGCTTGCATGGCCCTGGGAGTGATACCACTCTACTCATCTAATTCATCCCATGAAACACAAGACCAAAGACTTTCTCAGATTAATTCTTGCCCAGACTAGGTCACCTGCTGCAGAGAATAGGAGCCAAATGAAGTGTACAGCAATTTATTTTCTGCTGGAGTAGTCTAGGCTGCTTATCTTTGAGTATCTGAGAGCTGCAAACAAGCCTTTTATCTGCTGTAGAGCCACCAAGAGCTGGGAAATAGTGAGTTAGGTGTTTCCATCACTTAGCTGGAGGTTTGGGGAGGGCTGCAGGAGAAGGAGCTGAGTCCTGCATATGGGTCAGGGATGGGTTAGTGAGCTTTAGACTACAGCATTGCCAATGTTTAAGAATTCACATCATCTGTCAGATAAAAATCAAAAGAAATGGATTAAAATTCCTCAAAATACATTTGACCTTGTCAAAACATTTTAATCTTCTTGACCTTCCTTTTACCAGTATCTTTCATGTTTACAGTCTTAGCCAAATTTTGAAGCCTGAGAATTTTCCTGGGACAGTTTTCATTCTTTGCCACTGGCTCTCTGCCCTGCACTGGAGTCTTTCCACCACGAGGACACAGTAGCTTGTGGTGGTCTCCTGGAGAGGGAGGTCTGAATCTCTGTGAGTGTCTGTCGGCAGAGTTGCTGAGTGCAGTCCTGGGACTCTGCTTTCTTGAATCAGGTGATTAGTAAGGTGGGACTGATGCACCTCGCCAGGGTCACACCAGCTCCCAGAAGGAGTGGTGAGTGTGAGCAAACACATTTTAACAGTGGTACAACAGTAAGAAGGACAAGCTACATACACTGAGAATAAAACAGGGATTCATTTTCTTCACTGCAAGGAGTGAGAAATCTCCTAGTAGTCTATGTGCTGTGCAGCCAAACATTGTCAAAACAGTAGTCAAAACAGCCAAAACAGTGGTGCTTTAATGTGATGGTGTAGGTTGTAGATACAAAGGATAAGGCAGTGGTCAGCATTTTGGCCATGGTGCTATCATAATTGTTCTCGTTTATCAGATCTCCCTGGTAGCTGGGATACCCGCACCTCCTTCGCCACAGCTCCCTTGGCCTGTGCATTCTGTAAACCTCAATAACGCTTCCTGATGACCACCAAAACAATAAAGAGATCAACCTTCCTCCCAACTAAAAGACACTAAGGGGAGTAGTAGCAGCTTAAAGCTGTTTAAAGCCCAAATCCTGGTTGTTCCTTCTAAGCCATTCAGGATTATTTGAATTAACGTACATTGCTGTCTAAGAAGTTTCTTGCTACAGGCAATGTATTGGCATTACCAGTATCTACTGCTTCTATAAGAAAGAAAACAGCTTGAACAAGGGCTTTGAAAGTATCATTCTGTTCAGAAGCCAGACAGAATTGGGAATTGAAGCCAGATATCACAAGTATGTTAACATTTCTTTTAATCGCAAACCATCATGTCTTTCAGTGACCACTTCAGTAATATGCCCAGAATAACCACTTTCACTGGAGTCAAAAGCCTGGTATTGTATTTAGGGTTATCATTCCAGTATGCACAGAAGAGCTGGAAGAAGCACAAAGAGAAATAGATTTAAGAGAGTAACTTGATGGTACAGATGCCAGGGTTATACACATGAAGAAAGTTACTCTGAGATTTTGTTTTCCTTTAAGGGAAACAAATGTGTAAATATATATATAATAAATGGAGAAAAAATTCATAAGCCTTTAAAATAAACAAATGAAAGAACCCACATCCCTAACATGACTCAGTAGTTCATTACTGTTGTCCTTCAAAATAGTTTCCAGGCTGGGATTGCGAGTGATTTGGAAGCAAATTATTTAGTGAGAAGAAATGCAGGGTATGGCATCCAGAAGTGAAATAAGGCCCTTAGAGCTTGCTCTGGAGTGGAAGAAATACTTGGGAATGTCTCCATGTCAGAACAAACCAAGCAGGATTTTGATTTATCAATAGCAAAACCCAACACACCTTACTGCCAATTCATTAACTGTGACTACCAATACCATGGCTGTTGCAAAGAGAGCAAGCAAGCACTGCTCTCCTCTGTGAAGGTTCCTGTTGAGAGGCTCATAGGATTGGGATTACAACTGTCCCGGGACATGAAGTGATAACGGTGCTCATTTGCATGCACTTCAATTGTACAGTTGTTGGGTTTCAAAATGAGAAGGACGGCAAAACCTCTGTTTAACTGGAATTAGTTTCTTTACATGAAATGGAGGGAGACTTCAGTTGATTAATTTAAGTCTGCCTCATGCCTTTCATTATCAAATAAAAGCTTCTTTGTATGCTGTGGTGGGGGATATTGAGGTAGGGAGAGAGATATCAAAGGCTGCTGTTTTATGCTTGGTGGTTTTCCGGATCAAGCCCACAGGAAGTGACCGGGACACTGGAACTGCTGCAAGGGGTCTCAGACACAGATCAGTGCTGGCAGGTTTGTGCTTCAGGCTCCATGAGAAGACTTAGTCAGAAACTATTTTTGTTTAAAGCATTTCTCAATTTCTGCATAATTCAAGGCTTCAGGCTTATTGCAGAGTCCCTCTGGCTTCCCCCGCTGCAAACAAAGGCCCATCTGTGACCTGGCTGCTGGCCACTGCATCCAGCCAAGGAAACTTTTGTCCTTCCCAAGTTATAGATGGAACAAAAAAATCAAGAAGAGACCTTGGTTCTGAGGAGTCCTGCGACTGGGAACAGTACATATTGCTCCAGAGTTTTACCACTGTCTTATGAGGATGCAAACGTTTGCGTGAACCTTAATAGCTTTGTATTTTAGATAAAACTGGATCCAACTATATATTAAAGTTACGTCTGACAAATGCAATCTGAAGTTAGATCAAGGCAGTTTTTGAATTGGGTTTTTTTTTTTCTCCTTTTTGCTCAAGAAAAAGTTACCTGCAAGAGATATCATACTTTTATTAGTAAAATTGCTCATCTTGGGGCCCTTTGTTAATCTTAGAAGAATTATGTGTCTATTAATCTATGCAGACTGTGCGTTGTTTAACTTCCTAGCAAACATAGATCTTCATTTCTTGTCACAGAAGAAGGTTTAAGGCTTTTTTCCCTGTTTTCTAACAGGGAATCAAGGAAAGCAAGACTTTCTCAAGAAGTTGTTGGGGTTTTTTTTTGTACTTCTGTGGAAGGGAAAGCAAGGTGTAAGGACCAAAGTGGGAATTGCATCAGAACCAGTTGTCAGACTGTCCTTAGGACAGAAAACCTTGGGTAGTCATGTTAGACAGGCAGAAAGCATAGAGATGTTTGCTTTATTTACTTTTTATTACATTAAATTATGGTGTTTATTTAATTGAGGCATTGATGAAAAAGTCACAGAAAACATACAGTGAAGCCGAGTGAAGATACCTGATGGAAATGGAAAGAGGACTATTGGCCTTTCCCTTCTTAGGAATCCTCAGTGCCCATCCCTGGGCACCATGGGCAGAAAGAGAGACTGAAGCAGAGAAATACTGAGTGGCTCTTGAAAGCCACAAGAGCTGTTCTGAACATTGCTGTTCTCTGGCACAGCACATTCTCCTGCTGTCCTTTGGTGACCAGAATTGCTTTGCTTGGTGCTTAACCCTGAATATCTGTGATCTGAAACCCTCTGTGGGGTGAAGAGGATCAGAACATCACTATAAAGCCAGCACTAAAAGAGACGTTTTTAAAAAGCATACAAAAAGGAATGGGAATCTTTTACTGAATCATTTCCTACAGAAAGGAAAGTTGAAGACTGAACCCTTCTGACTTTGCTATGAGTCACAGCCTTCCAGCCACACTCTGGTCAGGAGAAGGGGAGGGCTGACCTCACAGCTGTGACTCTCAGTTCAAGATGATCAACTGTTTCTTGAAAGACTTCTGGAGATGTCTCATGACTCCCTTTCTCTACAGCCTGTGGCAAATACATGCGATCTGGAAAGAAAGAGAGTTAAAGTATCTGCCATGGACCATCATTGTTTTACTGAGGATGGTAGCTGTTGCTTGTTTAATTGTGCCATCTGTAGGCATGACAGGCCTTGTTTCCCATTAATTTGGAGAAAATAAAAGAAATCAGGAAAAGAAAGTAATTTTTTGAATGAAACAAGCCTGCTTTGATTTTACAATTTCAAATTAAAACTGTTTCCAATTTTATTATTTTCCTCATGAGCTGTTAATCCTCCATCGGAACATGAATGCACTGAGTTCCTAGAGATGATTGAGATGTGTCTCTGCAGGACTTCCTGTGATGGGTAGGTGCAGGGTGGCCATCTCTGGGGCACGTGCCTCTTAGATAGGGTAACTAAATGGTTGCTACTTTTAAAGGGAGGTGGGTTACCAGGAGAAGATGTTTTCTGACATGCTAAGTGACAAAATGTGATTCAAGAGTTCATCTTTTACTGTGGTCTGGAAAACTAGCGAGGATTGTGGATGGAAAAAAAATCTAGTCTCCCAGAGAAATCCTGTAATGACATGGTATCCTCAGGCTTTTCCAGAGGAACTGTAGAATGGTTCCTGTATTCCAGAACTGTTCCGCTTGTCAAATCCCATTAACACTCTTCTTCTTGTCCATAGAGTTTGCTGAGTGGTCCCTTCAGGCCTGAGGAGAATCGGAGTCGCAGTGTTGGAGCAGCAAATGGAGGAGACCCAGCCACCCTCTGGGAGAGCAAAGCAATTCTGCAACACACTCTGTTGGATGAGGCAGAGGTACTGTGGGCTGGTAGCAGGCTCTTCTGAAAACCAAGAGGTGTCATAAGTGTGGGAGTTGCTCCAAGCTGCTGCTGAGCCCTCCTGTGGCATTGGGAATGGTACCCCCATGTGTAGCGCGGGGCAGCATCAGACAGAGGGGGTGTTAGAAACCTCAGGCAGGGCAAATGCAGTGAGGATGATCTTACAAATACATTGGGCCATGAGTAAATTCTGAGCAAGTGTGTGGTGCCATAAAAGAAAATAGTGATCTAAATGGAGAAACAGAGTTGCCAAAGGCTGCAACAAAGCTGGAAGTTTGGAAGGGATTTAAACTGTATTTCCTGCTGCATTGGTATGTGCTGAGCACTGCTGCAAAGGAAGATGGCCAGAGGTGATGTTTCTGAGGCTACTAGCCCCAACACGCTTCACGTATTTGAATACTGTTCGGGTAAAACAGAATATGGTCTGGGTCAGTGTACTGAGGTTTTGGGAATGTCCACAGAGAGGACAATTTTTAACTGAAGGATATGGAAGATGTGTGGGACTGCAGCAGAACCAATGAGTGACTGACGTTGAAGAGTCCATCTGGAAATTTTTGCAGGGCTAATGGGAATCTGCGATGAAAGACTGGATTAATATTGGGACCTGGAAGAAAACACCCTGAGATTATCTGTTGGAAGATATTGAATTAACCTGTGATGATCAGTTTCCTGTCGAGCACAAGCTGCCGGTTTCACCTCCCCTGTTGGGTGGGTGACCTGGCATGCTGATGTCAGAAAAACTCTGGGATTCTATGGAGAAGAGCTGATGTGGAGGGTCCTGCAGTGCTCAGCGTTGGAGCCTTCAGAAACTGCTGCCTGCTGGGTGCGTTTCCGAGCACCAGTGTGGTGTGCATGGGTGATGACAGCCTGAGTTGCACAAGGTTATTTATCAGGTGAAAATTATTGTTGCAGCAGAAGATGAATGAGCTACCAACTTGAAAGCAAAAGGGACACTTACTGATTTAAAACTGAAAATTGATACACAATCCCACATTATCAGAGATAGTATTTGTAGTACTGAAAAGGGAGTTGTATGAGGTGGGAGGTAATGTATGTTGTATGAGCAGGTAAACTCCTAGTTTTTTGTGAGTCATCTCACATGAGAGGAATATGAACTAAAAGAGGTAGGAGTAAATAATTGGAAAAAATTTGGCTGTGGTAACATCTGGTAAAACTGCTTGCTATTGTGTTGAGTATATTCAACTCTTTGGTGTTTTTAAAACTGAGAATTAGTTCACTGATTCACAAAGTGGGGAGGAATTTAAAGATGTCTCCAGGGAATGAGAAACTCTCAACTGAATATGCCTAGAGCTGAGAAAGCCCCTCTCAAGAAAGCCACATCTCAACAACCTTTCCCTACCACTAAGGCAGGAATGAAAAGATGAGTTGCATTTCTACTGGTGGTGTCAGATGCTGATAATAAGTGTGCTAACTTGGTTTTTTATTAGTTATAACAGGAGAGAAAAAATGGAATATTTAGCTAGTGCTGAAAGAGGTAAATTAAAAGTGAAAAATCACCGCGGCTGCCAGGAAATCTGAATTTTTGATTTGAGAAGGAGTAAAGCAGTAAGGGCTACTGTGGAGTGTACCACTTGGTCTCCCTTGCATCAAGCTGTGGGTTCAGCATGGCTGTATCTGCAGTAAAGCACTGGGATCACTGTGGGACTCTCCTTATCCCAGAGGTGAAAGCTTGAGAGTTTCCCTGAAGTTCTCTGGCGTACACCCTTCACAAGCTGGGATGAGTAAGGGTTTGCAGGGAGCTCTTAGGACAAGCAGAATTGGCTATTCTTGCTGTGTAAGGGTCTCAAGACCTGGACATGTGGCATGAAAGTAAGAAGAATCCCAACCTCATGCAGAATGAGTGTGATGGGCAGGGTTGACGATTTATTAATGAATGTCAGCTTGTACCTGGATGCCCCTTTCACATCCTGCAGAGTGGTGTGTACAAGCACCCATCTAGTAGTGTGTGTTTTAAAATGGATGCAAGTAAATATTGCAGCATGTTGTACAGACCAGAGCAGCCTAAATCAGTGAACTCTGCAAGCAGAGGGAACAGGATGCTGCAGCGTGTGACGTTCTCCGCTCTTTGTTTTCCTTCAATAATAGCGACTTGGGTTCAGTTATTTATGTCCTTGGTAGTAAGTATTGGGAGGCAATCATTGTAAAAGCAGGCAATATCTCAATAAAACGTTCTACCCTTTAGACATCTGAAGGAAGCAAGGACAGGATAAACTTGCAAATGGGGACATGAATTAGCCGGGCTTGCCGTGAATGGGAGCTACTCATTGCCACTGAAAATACATGACTTTGTATCACACAGCTTGTCTGAGTGCTCAGATAGGGTGTGAGAGGAAGAACTTAGTTTTCTTTCTGTTAAAAAACAGAAAGAAATTTTTTATTTCTTTCTTTTTTTTTTAAAAAAGAAAGTTTTTAATTGTTATTTTTATGGCACAACAGAATGGGAAATAGTTTTTGTTTCCCAATGGAAAATGGATTTGCAGGAACTCCTAGGAGGCATTGCAAACACTCAGGCATTCAGGCATACCTCACAAAGAATAAATAAGGAATTGATACATGTGAATAGACCATGGGTCTGAATAATCATCCTTCCAAACTCTCCAGGGAATGCTGCTAGAGTCTGAACATTGTGGGAGGAGAACAAGGATTGATTTGGTGAAGATTCAGTTACCATAAATAAATAAAAATAAATAAGTAGGCTAAATTAGTAATGAATCATTCAGCCATCTCTAATGCTAAATAAACATACTGAATTGTAATGAAAATACTAAAGCCTATTTCAACTGGAGCTAGAAATCCAAGGAGAAATAACTGTGTGGTGCTTAAATTAGCACTCACCATAAAATATAAATATATGATATAAAATATAGATTTAAAAAAAAAATTTTTTTTGCCTCCAGAGATTTTAAAAATTCATCTGTTCCCTGTGTTTGGAAGGCTCGAACTAGACCCTATTCAATGCTATACAGTGACATAAATCACTGAAGAGTTATAAAATTCCTTGATGTATGCTTTTCGAAAGTAACTATATTTGTAGAGGCTTTCATGGGGGTGCATTTATACTGATATAAGAGTGTTTTAAATTCATGTAGCTATCTCCATATAAAGCATTCTTATAGGATTTTCCACACTATGGGGGGTTGCACGACTTTAATTATACAACTCAAGCTGAATTGGTAGAACTTATATGCGAAGATAAGCCTTTAGCAAGGCAGACTCCTGCACTCAAACTTAAAATAAAATAATTTTCTTCTTGTGAGTTCCCCTGAGAACAGTTGAAAAAATCAATAGCTGCTCTGCCATGCAGGAGGGGCTGTGCTTTGCAGCCAGCCCAGGGAGCAGCACGGTGTGTGTGTTTGCCTGTGTTCTCATCGCAGCTTAGCTAAGATGTCCCACCTGTGGGTGGCACGAGGCTGCTCAGGGGCCACTGAGTATTAATCAGCCTCTCACAGGCCATTTATTAAACCCTGTAGAGCTGCACTGGAGCTGCAAACTCTGGTGTGAGTCAAAGAGCAGCTTGAGTGAAACTGTGTTTGTGGCAAAGAAAAGTAACATGCAAATGCAGCTCTCAGAACAGGGACAGGAATATTTCCCTTGAGAAAGTCCAGATGCCCTTTTACCGAGGGCAAACCCTTCAGATGATGGGGTGGGACCACCTTCAAGGCCAGTCCTGGCCAATGGGCTGGGGTGACCAGCAGTGCTAGTGCTTTAGTTGCTTCAGTTTTGTTGACCAAAAGAAACCAAAATGCCCTATAGCATTAGAAATGCTTTGGAGATTAAATGGCAGCTAGAAATTGATACTGACATCCCAGTGGTGGACAGGAGTATCTTAATGTGCAGATTTGCAATTACTTGCCTCTGAGGATATGGGCAGCATACTGTCAGTGAGACGGAAAAGAGCTGTCAGAAGCTAAGACTCACTAGTTCACCTGATAAACACAGGAGAAACGTTCCCTTCAAATTATCTCTGTCCCTAAATTCTGCAAAGCAGCTCTTAGGGACAAAATATATCTGTGTTCTCTGACTGCACGACACAACAAACAGAATATAAAAACTTAGAAGAAACTAATAAGGTATGTGGTCTCCTAATGTGAACTGAAAATGAAAAAATGAGAGCTTTTTGCTTTATTATAATAGTGTGGAGCTGAGTGAAATAATGGCTCTGCATATGAAATAGAGTTAGAAGGATAATCAACCCAAACCTCCCGTGATCCTACAATAGAGGCACTAACACTGGAGTCAGGCAGGAGAGTTAATAAATTAAGGTGCAACTAAAATAGATTCATGGTCATTTTACAACGTGTCAGGGCTCCTAGAATAATGAGTATAATGTATTTAAGGTAAAAATAACTTTAAACAGAAAAGAATGAGGGAAAGAGAAAATGGGAGAAGATTTATTGCATCAAGCAGCTGAGGTCAACTTGTTTCCACAGGAGAAGAAAACAGCACACGTGCCAGAAGGTGGCTGTCACATTTCCTCCTTTCTTTGGTAGGAAGTAAAACACATTGAGAAAGTATCTGAATACCCTTATTGTGAGTTGTTCAAATGTCTAAGAATGGCCAGATGTGATTTCTCATCTTGAATTCTCCTGCGGCAATCATTTTCTCCTGAAATCAACAGCTTTATGTCATGACAACCAGCCCAAGCCCCTCCCACTCTGAGTATTGGTTCTGGGACTTGGCTCTCCAGCAAACATTTGCATATGTTTGGGGTGGGTTTGTGTGGTTGGTTGTCGGGGGGGGGGGGGGGGGGGAGGGGGGGGGGGGGGGGGGGGGGGGGGGGGGGGGGGGCAAGTAGAATATATTGAGCTGGATTTATTTATATTTTGTTCCCCCTGTATTGTTGTCAGCTTGTGAGAAGTTGCCGTGTCTACTGGGTTTATTATCATCGAAGGATGATAATCATCAGTCTATCTTTGACAGAATAGTTGCAGCCAGCTATTCTCTGGCTGCTGGGAATCCATCTCTGTCTGCAGATCTTGGCTAGGTACTTAAAGAAAAATACGTACAGCTATAGAACTATATAAATAGTTACTTTTAAGCTCTCTCCCGTAAAGAGAAGTGTGGGGAATTCAGAGGTACAGGGGAATACAGGAAGTTTTTAAGTTAGCCAAGGGAACAGCTGTCTGGGTGTTGGGAATGCTTTAGCAGGTGTTCATGGACAGACTATAAAGACCAGTTTTGCTGAATGGGTAGTTATGGACTGAGCCCTCTATGACAGATACTATGCAAGCATTAAGTTTTGTAGAGTTTCAGCGTAGTTAGGTAGGGCACAAAGTTGTCACTTTTGTGCTGAAGGCTGAGGATGCTCTGCCTCTCCCTGCTCCTCCCAAGAGCTTGTGGGTTGTGCCCCAGCCCTCAGCCTCCACTTCAGTGCCATCAGCCCTCAGCACCCTCTGGCATTGCACCCCTGAGCAAGGCATCAGGACAGGCCCTGGGCAGCCCCTGTGGCTAACATCAGTTGTTGCTGTCAAGGTTAAGCCTCATACCTCACCCAAGTCACATGCGGGACCTTTCAGAATTAAATATTCTTCATTCCTGCACTCTGGTCTGTGAAATGTGAACTGAGGGGAATATGGCATTTGCAGGCAGGACACTCACTGTCACTGTTTTCATCCTACATTTCCCTTTTGTGCAGTGCTGCACCAGCTCTGCTGCCTTTCATGGTGAGAAAAACTGGGGAATAATTTTATTTCTTAAACTGATATTGCTTTCTCTGCTCCTGTGAAAGCATGTATATGCCTAAATAGGTTCCCTAAGGACTGCATTTTAAAAAATATCTAAGTGAATGATATAAAGAAATAAAAAAACCCCAAAACTTTTATTTTTTTTCCCTGAGATTAAAATAGAGACATTAATTCCAACATTTAACATGACTTGTTATTAACATGACTTGTTAACAACACTTACTGTTAGTGCTGTTCACTGAAACAGCATGTTATAAGTGAACAGGCTCCTAAATCACATGGATGATTGAGACAGTCGGAACATATTTATGCAGAACAGCAATTTATTTGGTTATTTCTGGAGCCTGAGCCATTAATGGTTACATTAAGGAGACAAAAAGGACTGAACTTCTGCTCAAGAAGGTCTACTTTTGGATGTTACCCTAGCAAATCTACTGTTGCTAGATAAAAATAGATTAGTTTAAGCTTCAGGCTTTGTCTGATTCAAAGATACCTTAGAAAAATGAAAAATTGGGACCTGCCTTTTCTAAAGTTGATATAAAACTCCTCTGATGTCAACAGCGCAGGTGTGAGGATTGGGAAGAATTATAGCGTGAGAGAGATATTCCTGTTCTGTGCTTCATGAATCAAGTGTTTGATTTAAAGTTTGTAAATGTACTTTAGAAATCACTGGCTTAAATTTCTTATTTGAGGCAAGGTATCCTGTCATAGAGCTAAGTCTAAAAATAATTGTAAAAGAGAAACAGATGTAGACAAATGTAAGCCTTGATCCTGCTCCAAGATCTCAGTGAAGGGGCTGGATCTGTGGGCTGGCCAATGGCCCCTCCACACTGGGATCCACTGTGGAAATCTGACAGCAGGATCAGTTTTGCTGTGAAACTACAATAAAAAAAAATGACCAGATCATGCTTTCAGTGATGCTGAAATTCTGGTCCTCTGAGTTTAACTGGAGCGTCCAGGATGGTAGGTCATACCTCTGTTGAGATGCATTAGTTTGAGTTTAAAAAAAATAACTTTTGTAGTTAAGCAGTAAGTGTAACTATATGAGAGATTTATAGGGGACAATTTTGTCTTGATTTACTGTTACGATACCCAGATGTGTGTTCCTGAATGTGTGTGCCAGGCACAGGCTTTCCCTTTGTAAATCCTTGGAGGTTTCTGTATTGTTAAGAATAGAGTTCCTCAATGGCGCAGCATCTGGGAGAGTCCACACTATTGCTCACTACAATAGGGCAAAATGAATACAATCTCAATTATAAAATTATCCTCTTCACAACTCATTCTAGTCCCTCACTGCAGCAGGGCCTCATCAGGATGCAGGACAGGTTTACAGAGCCCTTTTCCCTCCTGCTCCATCGTTCCCGAAACTGCTGCAGATCTTCCCAACAGCTCTGCTGATTTTAGTTGTTTATTTACCTTCCATTATCCTCCTCGTTCTCTGTACTTGGAGGTCAGTAGATGACTGGCAGATCTGCCCAATTTATTCCTGTGTATGACAAAACAGACCTGGGTCACCCAATGAGCCGTGAACTTCTATTTCTATTTCGCTGCGGTTGTACGACAGTGATCTGCACACTGCCAGTCATCCACCATATTGATGAGATTAGCTGGTAATTAAAAACCCAGCCAAGCCAGGCAGAGGAAGATGACTCAATTAGCAGAATGTCACTGAATCTAATTTACTTTGCTTATCACAGATTTATTCTCTAATGAATTAGAAGAGAAGAGCAGGACACCTTCAGAGGGAGATCTAGGGGCTTAACGGCTTAAATGCTTTCTAACCCCTTTATGCTGGGGTTTGGTTTGCAGGGAGTGTGCCAATACTGCTAATTGCATGGAAAGGCTAGTTACCAACAAATGTACCCTAAGAGAGTGTATAAACTTAGGGTTGTTGTGCTGTTTGCTATTTTGTGTGAAGGTCAGACCTTCCTTTGTTTATAAACCTTCATGTATTTGTAAGTTGGTAGTGAGTACAGGCTTTGCATGTCACATCATTGGAATTGTGCTCAGGGAGCCTTCCATCTCAATGATGGTGGAACTGGCACTGAATGTGGTATTTGGCAAGCAAAAATATAAGGGATTTCCTGGAAACGAGCATGTCAGAAATAGACATTTTCCACTGTAATGAGTATGTTAAGGCACTTCTCAATGTTTTTCTCATTTCAAATGTGATGTTCAGATGATTAACAATTAGAATAACGTATTTTACCCAAGCCCTTTGGAAATAATTTAAGAGACTATTGGACAGATGTACAGCTGAATTTGTGTGTAAAGTGGAGACTATAAACCATTATTTCTTCTGCTTTCTTTATAGTAGATAGCGTAGCATATTATGGTTGATTTAAGTGAGGATGTTACTGGGCCCTAAGCTTTTAATCTGATCTGCATGACAAAACTCACGTGGCTTCATGGGTCTTACTGAGCTGACGGGAACCATACAGGGGTCTATACAAGCTGGTCGTGCAACAGGATCAGGACTACGAGCTGTGAGTTTGTTACTCTCATTGGAGCTTGTGTATCACTGATAAATAGCTACCTTTTCAGCCTGAGAAGATGGTTTCTGGCTTGGCAAAAAGACACCAGTTGGAGCAAACCATCTAATTCTGAGAACTGTGTTCAAGTAATAATAAATATATCAGAAAATATGAAGCTTTTAAAGTTTCCAAAGCTATTAGGGAATCTCTCTCCAGAGACTTAATCCATGTTGGCACCTCTAAGTGTCCACTGAACTGTTTTGGAAACTGTAATGAGATGTATGCTTTCCAGCAAGCATGCATGTATATGTTGATTGCAGAACGGAAGGAAGAGTTGATAAGGAGAATGGATGAGATGGGATGGGAAGACTTCTCTATTTCTGTCCTGAGTCCATTACCAAGATATGAGAAATGTTGGTTCAGTGAGGCTGTAACCGTCCCTAAAATTCACTACTTTCACTAAATTTATAACACAGCTTCAGTGCAGAAGAAAAATGTTTAGTTGTACATTACTGTGCAGAGGTGGACACAAGTATTTTGCAGTTTCAAGGGTTACACTTTAAATATTCTTTCCTGCTATTTTTGATCCCTATTTCCTTATTTCTTGCCCCAGCAGTTCTCCGTATCACAGAAAGCAATTTCTTTAGCAACATGCAATTGTTAAAAGCTTCCTCTCTACTGCATCTCAGTTGCAACAAGCTATTTTGCAGAGATGTGACCATTACCAAACATACCACTATAAACTAGTCTGGAGAGACCAAAACTCACTAAGGTATTCTCATCAAGCTAATAATGACAAGGAAGTCTTAATCCTCCTCACTGAGTCACTGGAGTCATAGTGCCAGGAGGTAATGTGTCATGTTCCAATGCTGTCAACAGCTCTTGGTAAGTGGGTATTTTGTACATGTGCAATTACTGAGATCCTGACTCCGAGATCTTTATAAAACTAAGTGAACTATATAAATTTATGACTAGCTGTAGCATTGATATTAACAATTATTAATTCAACTCTAACTCCACTGTTAATATGGTGACTATCCTTGCTATTATTATGTGGGGTTTTTTTTGTCACCTGGAGAATAGTGTTCAACACATTGTTCTTCTCAGGCATATAGGCCACAAAGCCCAGCTCAAATACCCTACAATTTCAGAGCTAGATCTGCTCTGCTCACAGCGGGTAGACCTTACTCACTAAGCCTTTTCAGTGACTTTCTTGATGGAAAATCAAGAAAGGGGGCAACCCTGTCTGGTTCCAAGAAGAAGATAGGCAATGAAAGAGATTAAATATTCATTCATTTGCTTTTGGATGTACCAGCTGCAGAAACTGGGCCTTTTCCTAGTTTCTATTAGCGAGGAATTTCTTGCAGGTTTAAAGAAAAGGTTGCAAGCCACAAGTAAGTTTAGCACAGCTCCATTGTTGCAGCATTGAAGCTCATGTGTGAAGTAGAAGTGTTAACGCAAAGAGATAGGAGTGAACAGAAGTGGTGAAGAAAGCCAGGGAACTCCTCAGGGATCCAAGGATGAGATGCTTAACCTCAATGCTGTGAGAGGGAACAAGAAGAGAGAAGTTGAAGGATGTCATCAAAAACACTTATGCCAGAAAAGATGAGGCTGGACTGGAAATGTGAGGAACCCTGCAGGTATGGGTGCTGGATGGTGACTGGGTGTTGTAGGTGATGAACATAGTGCTGTATCATTGCACCGGAAGGAGAGATACTCTATATGAAGGTGTGAATGACTGGAAGTTTATCAGTTAAAAACAAAAGAAAAATGTGAGTCAAAGACAGTGATATTAGAGGAACTGGTGCTTTTACATACTCTAAATCTCAGGGATGGGACAGAACAAAGGGGAGTGGATCCCAGGACTATTGAATGAAGACTCTCCCCTGAGGCACTCTGGTTATAAGAGTCAGTGCAGGTATCACTATTACACTTGGAAGCAGCACTGTGGAAAAGGACTGTTCAAACAGTTCTTAAGCCCAGTTACACAGCATTCCTCTTTCCCACAGGATCTCAAAGTGCTTTATAAATCAGACACATCAGAAAACATCTCTGTCAACCAAATATTTATTTTAAGTGATATCACTGGAAAACGCATGGATAAAGGATATCTGTGCGTTTAAATAAAAGGAACTTCAGCCTCTCAGGCTCATGTGTAAACTGGTGACAAACGTCTGCTCTGATGTTTTAGATTATCTTTTTTAGATTGCCATCATCCATGAATGGCTCTCCCTTAACTCCTTCAGGGGCTCCATCCCTGGTCCCTCCCCTCTGCAGTGAGGCAGCCATGGTTCATTTAGCTAGAGAGAATTTGGAGGCAGGCAGAGGTTCTGTGGATAATAAGGCACAGGAGGGCTTTTTATTGCTTTTCTGGGAGCTGAAGAGAAGCACAGCAAGGAATGGTTTCATTCACACATAACAAGCTAGACACCATCAAGTGTCTCTTTTAATTCTCCAATTGTCAATTAGAAAGAAGAGACTGAGAAGCTCAGAGCCCTGTCTAATGTAGCCATGTGCACTGCGCACTCCCAGCCAGCTGTCTTGTGGTAATTGGGGTCCACAATTTTGCCCAGGAGTTGATAATTACCATTGCCACTCATTGTGAGAGTGCCAGGCAGTGATGGTATGGGGAGATGAGAGGTCCAAGAGCCCAGTCTGGATACACCGATGAAGAGGAAGATTCTTGTCTGCTTCTCAGAGTCGCATTCTGGCAAGCATGGCTGTAGAGGAAGTAGAACAGGCTGAGGGGAATAGGAGTGAAGTGCATGGTTGAATATGAGAGGAAGCATCTGGGAAGAGAGGAGGGTTTCTGCTACGTGAAAGAACAGGAGTTAAAAAAAAAAGCTGACATTTCCTCTCTGTGGAGCTGAGGACCTGCTTGCACAGTGCTGACTGTGGCCATGGCTGCTCAGTTTTCCCTAGGCGCACATACTGCGAGGCACTGCCCAGCTGCCCTGCTCAGCAGCGTGGCTCTCTGCAGATTGCATTTCAGCTATTCCCAAAGGTATTCCCTGGTATCTAGTTGCCCATCCATAGTGCTCCTCCTTGCCTGTTTGCACCTAGTATGTTTTACACTTGTGCATTGCAGGAGGAGGAGTATGGGACTGGCCAGTGCCTCTGCTCTGGGGCTCGGCTCACCCACCGCTTGGCTTTGGAAGGGTGTTAGAGCTCTGAGGGTGCTCTGGATGGAGAGAGGGAATGAGGCATTCTCTCAGCACAGGGATATGCTGTGCCAAACCCAACAGATTAAGTAGTAAGGCACCAAGAAATTTTAACATGACCTAATAAAATGCTGCTGCCCAAGCAACCAAAACACAGCCTCTGCTGCACTCAAGGAAACCGTCCTGCAGAACTGAAGAGAATTTGAGACCTGGAGCAGCCCTGCAGCTATGGAAAGTGAGCACAAATGGGGAATAGAAGACACAAAAGTGAATAGAAAAGGGAACTGGGATTCCTGAAGGCCCTTGTCCCAGCTCCCTGGCTGCTCCTGTGTGCTGGGACCCAAACATGGAGCTGCTAGAAGCAGCCTGCCCTTCCTGCTGTGACAAACTGTGGCTCAGCGGGGCAAATCCAGCACAGAAATGATCTTATGAGGAAGGCACTTCCCTCAAGCATGTAATAAACCTTTAAAAAAAATAATAAAAAAATCAACAACAAAAAAAACCCAAGCCCATAAAGTTGTTTTATCAGCCACAGAGAGAGTTAATATGGGTCTTGAGTGGAATAAGATTACGAATCCTTTAACAACAGTCTATCTGTGTTAGCCAAATAACATTTCTGTCTTTGACCCAGCTTCTTAAGGCTTTCTACAGATGAATACCAATGACCCAGGCCTTCATTATCCCATCATTACACAAATCCTGCTGTTAATTTATGTATAGGAAAGAACTAGCAGCTACATAAGGCTCCATCAGCTGCATAATTACTGCATATATTATAAAACAGCAGCAAATGCTGTCTATGAATGCAAACCATCTCTGCTCATTAGAAACCTGCAAGAATTAATTAACCAGGGTGTGATTCTGCCACTTGTAGCTGTAGACATTGTCCCAGTGTGGCTCAGGTTTCAGCTATCTTGGTCTTTCCGATGATTTTAATGGAGATTTTTAACTAAGATGAGCATCTGGCCTGAAACAAGACTGAAGGAGGCAAAATTGGATGCTGGAGCCCCCAGCTAGCCCACCCCTTTCTGTGAGCACATGCAGCCCCTGCTGGCCTCTGCAGGAGAAAGTCTCCCACTCAGGTTTCTGCTCCTGTCCTTCCATCTAAAGTCACCTGTTTACAAGCCAGGGGAAGGTTATACCCCAAACATATCTGGTTTTCACAGCTCCTTGGAGATGGATCCATTTAGAGATCTGGCCTTGGGAGACTGGAGTAGTCACATCTGCTCTGTGAAGGTATCCATCACTAAGCAACATCTGCTGGTGTTGAGCAGACATTACGTGGGAATGTGAATTGGCTGTGAATGGGGCTGGATGCTCTTTGCCTTCCCATCTTTTCTGTCAGTGTTCAAGCTCTTGGGATCCAGGTCTAAGTTAAACCTTTAAAAGAAATTAAATGATCCTATAATTTAAATAGAAAATGAAAGGATTTAGGGATTTTCCACAGTGATATTTGTGTTCTAAGATTAATTTGCCAGCACAGTGCTTATAACTTCCCAGCTTTCTGTTTGCTTATGTACAAGAAAAATGTGCTCTGCTAGACTGACTCTAGCGATTAGTTAAATTACTCATACATCCATTATTAAAAAAGCCCTTCTACTTTGAGCCTGTGTTTGTTTAGTGCCACCTGATAATAACTTTCTGCTTGAATGATGGCCACTAATTTTGTTTATGGCTCTTGAATGTCGATCATGCATATATTTTGGAAACTCAATTCAGGCTGGTAGGTGTGGACATATGGATGCATGCTTTTATGACAACTTATCAAGAGAAGTGGAATTAGGCTTTACCCAGCATGTGATATGAGTGATACAGATGATTTGGTAGCTGTATCAGTGAAAACTGCATTTTAAAAAGGCATATAAAAGGAAAAAAGTTCTGCTGATGGGACAGTGAGAGCGAGGGGTTGCTTCAACTGTTGTTCCTAATTTCAGAGGGGCACAGGGGCTGTGGTTAGCAGTCAGGCGCCTTTGTGGTGATAGTGCTGATCGTGCATTTAATGCTGAATTTCTCACAAAACACGGCAATAGCAAACCTCATTTGAGTCAATTATGGTATGAAAGGAGGAAAAGCTGCTTTTCCCAGGAAGAAGTCTGCTTATTCTTTTCAAGATGATTGAGTTATTTTGCGTTTTTTACTACTGTTTTAAGCAAATTGCACATTTTGAACAATAAAAAAAATTCCTGTTTCGAAAATGAAAATATATCTATTTTTTGTCATTTTGTTTGTGGACTCACATAAATATCTCATCTTTAATATTCCTACTTGAACTATGGGCACATGCCTGTGCCCGGTTTTCCCCTGGGAAAGGCCACTTTTGCTTTCCTGCTTGTAGATGTTGTGGGAGCCGTGGTGCCTCTTCTTCTCCTTTTCATTTTGCCTACTGGAAGTTCCTATTAATAGGTAAAACTGCGTGGTGCCAGTACACCTTTCTCAGGGGCAAGTTCTACAGAAGTTGTCAGGTTAATAATAAAGCAATAAATTCCATTTCATGTAAATCAGGACTCTCACAACAGTGTCTTGAAGTGGTTCATTTTGTCTTACAAATGGAAAGGTCTTGCATTGCGTTGCCTTGCCATGGTGAAATATTTTAAACACTTGATATAATGAGGCTTTTTTGTTGTGTCTTAGACTTCTCTGGCATAAATACGCTGCTTCATTAGCAATTCCCTGTGAATGATTCTGGTAAAGAGTGATTACTTTTCTTTACAAGTGTTGTCACTTCTCCTGTGGCTTAATTTGAGTTGCTGTGTAAAAGACATGGGGGGCACAGGGTGGGAAGAATTTAATATAAAATTTTTGACTTGTTTTCTGTAATCTCACCCCAGCATTTTGCTAGCTCTGATGTATTTGTCATTCTAAAGGGTATGTCAACACAGTAAATTTTATACTGCCAATAAAACCTGTTGGTGAGCTCACTGAGAAATTCCTAGATCTTGGTAGGCAATTAATGTTTGAAATACATAGTAATTTGTTTATTGCAACATTTTACACATCTACAAAATTAGGTTACTAGTCAGTAGCTAGCTATAAGCTGCGGTGTTACAAGGTAAACCTGTAGTAGTAAAACTTGAATATTACACTATATGCTCTTTTTAATGGTCTAATTTTCAAAAGGATATTGAAAAGAAAATGCTTACTACTCCCAGTTTATTCTTGAAATACAAATAGTGGAGATATATAGCTTATTAAATAGATTCCTGGAATATGGTAATTATGCTGATTATAATGATGGTTAAACTCTATCTACAGCTAAATGTTAGTAAGTGAGGGGTAGCAGCCTTAATTAAATCCACAAAAGATGTTAGATACTGATATTCATGCTCTGTAGTCACCAAAGCAAAGCTCCCAGTTGCCATCAAACCATGTAAGCACTTCAGGTCCCTCAGGACTATATCCATCCACAGGGCTACCTAGAGATGCTTGGGGAGGGATCGTTATTGCTATGTCCAGTGACTTGGGACATCAACAGGGCATGGTGTGTGGTCAGTGTTCTTGGCAGCAGTTCAGGGATCTAGTATACAGAGCATTCCCTTTTGAGACACAGACACTGGGAAATTTGAGGTAGGATTTGATCTGAAGGACTGCCTGACTCTGCATGCTCTGGCTGCACCATGGTTGTCTGTCAGCACGTAAATGCCACTATTGTTTTAACCCTTTGCATTTAATATATCTTTTAATGCCAGAAATATTCCTTCTCCATATATCTCAGTTCAAGGTCGTCAGATCCCTTCAGCTTTGAGGGGAGGTGTTGCATCTCAAAGATATACACTCTGATGGATGAATGATTCTGAGAAAGAGCTTAGATATTACTATCACTGAGAGAAGACTGTAAAGAAATGCCTTTGCATGTTTTTAATGTTCTCAAATAAATTAAATTCTGAATTTTATTAGAGAGTGTGGTGAATTGGAGGGGTGTTTGCTGTGCCTCTGTGAGTTTGGAGGGCAGCTGATGCTTAACTGCTAACCTGACATCTCAACCGAACTGAGGACATACTCTGGTCCCCTTGTAGCATTGAGCCTCTTCAGCTCCTGAACATTAGTCTCATTTCAGTTTTAAGAGTCAAACTGTTAAAATAGTTGGGGAGGACTCTTTAAGGAACCCTTCACATTGCACAGTAATGAAATTTGCAGATTTCTATTGGTAGCTAAAGAAATCTGTTATTATCAACCCTGTGCAAGGTAGAAACTCAGGATGAGGAAGATTGATCTCATGCTATACGTACATTGGTTGATAATATAATATAGATCACATATGCTTCTTTTGAAAATTACAGTTAAGATACTTACATTATTATAGACTAAACTATAAAATCTTAGCCCAGGAAAGTTGAAAACATGTTCTCTGCTCCTTCATGACAAGTTTATACCAGATTCTATTCTGGACTTCTGTCAGTGTAAAGAATAGGGATCAGTGAAAACTGAAAGAAAAGTCATTCCTTTTCTTGTTGTAAAAGGCACTTGTAAACAATTGGTGCCATTCAGGGCTGCAACAGACTATTGGCAGAAGAAATCTTTTTTTTCTTTTCCTGTGTCATTGACATTAAAGCATCCTATTCTTGATACTGCTGTCTGGTTAATGATTAGTTAGGAACAACTCTCTCTTCCTGAGGAAGCTCAGAGAGGCTATCCTAAGGCCAACCTCAAATTCATTGACAAGAAGGTACTATTGTATGGGTTTGGGCCAGGACATAGAATAGAAATAGTGATTTTCTGATAGTGGTGGGCAGAGAGTAGAAATCTAAGACCTTTCTTTGACCTTCAGCAAACTCAACCATGAAAAACCAGATATTGCTATTCTATCTAAAAGGGAAAGCAAAGGCCCAGAGATATCTAATAAATTAATGTTCCCTTTTGAGACTCACCGAAAAGAAAACCTTCGCCTATCAAGTGCTGAAGTCATGTTAGGGAGTAATTTTTTTTCCTATTATTAATCACAATCTATACTAAGAGATTAAGTAAATATATAATTTTGCTTCATATCACCACACCCCTGCCACCAATGTGGCTGAGGTCTTTTCCTATAGGTGACTGAAATAAGGCATACATGTTGTCAGTCTATAAACAAAATTGGGTACAAAATTAACAGATGGTTTCTGCATCCAGGTAGTGCAGGGGATTCCTGGTCCTCAGTAACTGTCACTTGAGGTGCCCATAGCTGGACTGTGATGCAACTTAGGGAGATCAGTAGATATTTAGGCACAACTTGCAGGGACATGGTGGAGTCATTCTACCTCCCAGCCAGCACTGCTCAGCAGGAGGAAAGCCTCCAAGCAGGAGAGCATCTATTTAGGCAGACATAAACAGATCATAAGGGAGGAACCATCCACCAGCCAGGGGATCATCTCACCATGAGGAATGTCACCCATTGGTGTGAGGAGATGAGCTGTAGTACTTTGATGATTTGTTTATTATTTGAAATCAAGACCTGCATCAACCACTGGTTTCATAGGTGAGAGTCTGTTAAATGAAGTCTATTAAGCAGGAAGCTAAAGACAGGGTCTTCACAGCAGCATGTTCTGCAGTGCCTTCACTACCACATGTGAGGCCAAATGAGGTCAATGTGCTAATACATGTTTGAATTCTTGCTATATGGTGAAAACATGCTTTATAATGTATTTTTAATTTATTAGAAAATAGAGAACATTTTAGACTTCAGGGAGATTATACAGGAAGGATGGGTACTGTCCAAAACAGGCTGCTTTTGTGCACCTATTGCTTCTAAGAATTTAAGGTTTTTTTCAAAGCAAAGTCTATAGAAAGCAGAGAGGTATGAAATAACATAAGGAGTGTAAGACTGGAACATGCAGATTCCTTTAAGAGTAAAATAATACAAGTTCTGAATCTTTTAGGAAGGGGGAGGAGAATGAGACAGAAGTCATCAAGCCTCTGGTAGAAGATGGGGCAGAGAAATAGTTTTGCTTATGCTGTGACCATTAAAATATGCAAGTGACAAATATTGTCAGTTGTTAAGAGAGGCTTGGGGGGGGAATAGCTGAAAAAAAACCAAACAGGACTTTAATAAGCAAATGAAAAGAAGCTACAGTAAAAATAAAACCAGAAGATTCATGGATAAATATGATATGGTGAGAAAGAGTCAAAGCAGGTTTTGTACAAAAAAAAGCTATGTCTCAGAAACGGGAATTCTCCAAGGAGAACATGTATATTAGGATGATCCATCTGATGTTACTTACTGTTGTCAGACTTTCAACAAAGTCTGACATTTAAGGCACTCAAAGAAACTAAGCTCTCAAAAAATTAAGAGAAAATCACTCTGGCTAAAGAACAGGAAGCAAATGGTAAGAATTACCATTTTTACAGTGGAAGGATGCTGCTGATGTGTTTCCTGTGGATTTTAGGTACAACCTGTGCAATTTAACATATTCCTAAATGGTCTGGAAAAGAGGATTAATTAATAGTGAGAGAAAATTTACCGAGACAGAGGATTCAAGGTAGTAAAAGCTAAAATTGACTGCAGAATAAACATGATAAAAAATGACTGGGTGGCAGCACGGAACCAAAGGCTCAGTATTGATAAATGCAAAGTAATACACAAGGGGAAAAAATAACCCTAACTATTCATTCACCTTGATGGGCTCCAGATTAGCTATTTCCACTGAGGAAGGTGCTCTGAAAGTCAATGTAAATATTTATCTGAAAGCATCAGCTAATTCTAGCAGCAGTCAAAAAAAAGTGAATTGACTCTTAAGAATTACTAGGAAAGGAAGTAAGAACAAACAAAACCCCATTATGCTACTGTATAAAGCTGTGCTCATCACTTTAATTTGGTATGCAGTTAGAGTCTGCACCTCCAAAAGGATATTAGTAGGACTAGTATGAACACAGGCATGAATATTATATAGCTTCTATCTATGAAAACTAAAAATCTTCAGCTTGGAAAAGAGATCACTAAGGAGAAGACAAACTTAGAGCTCCTTAAAATCCATGATGGTGTGGAGTAGGTGAACAAGGAATGATTTTTTTTCACTGTTTCTCAGTAAAAGAAACACAGAGAAAGAAATAGGTAATACATTTAAAACACGCACACAAAAAAAATCTCTTGCGCTACTTACACACATAATGTGGGACTTGCACACAAAAGATGTGGAGTTCAAAGTTATAAGTGGGTTCAGGAAGAGATCAGGCAAGTTTTTGAAGGGTGCGTCAACGTGCTAGTGCATGTGAGATCATGTGGGACCAGCATCTACCAGCTCCCTAAGGCAGTGGCTGTAAGAGGGTGGGGGGGATCTTAGTCTGGGAGCACTCTGTGACTGTCCCACTTAGGTATTACAGAATGGGGACCAGAAGTAAGCTATCACTGTCAGAGGCAGGATACTGGGCTGATCATTATGGATATTCTTCTGTTTAAATAGCTGAGCAACAAAGACAATATTTTTGGATTGTGATGGAATTTATCTGCTTTACACCAGCCAGAATTCTTACCTGCCATTTTTGCATGGAGGATCAGAGCGATGAAGGGCAATAAACTTCTGACATGTTTGGCCCAGTGAGATGCTCACAATGTCTGAAATTGGAACAAAAGTCCACAGTAGCTTGTAAGAAAAACACAGTATTTTGCTAGTTGATCCCTCCAGACTGTATTTTTCAGTATTTTTTCAGTATTATATTCAATAACAATCTGGACCGAGTTAAGTTTTAGCATCACCATAAGGCAGCTTCCCAGTGATTTGCAAAGCTACTGAAGGCTCTTCTATCTTTGTTCCCCAAGGGCAGTGGATGTCCAGGGTGCCCAAGCCTGTCACCGTCCTCTGGCAGCGTGGCTCCTTTTCCTCCTGCAGCGCAGTAATGTCAGAAGTAGTCTACAGCTATCTGAAGTGCTCATCTAACCATTTTCTTCTTGCTTTGTCTTCTTGATTCCTTGATGTTTTCTGTCACTCAAGACTCACATGCTTCTTCTAAGCAAAGCCACCATCAGTGAGGTCTTAATTCCTGCACCATCTGAGCAGTATGAAGAGATTTTGAAAGATGTAGGTGTTCCAGGCCAGGGCAGATCTCTTCTGGGGAGGGAGTAGAGGAGACAGCTCTTCAATATTCACACAGGGCCCCCCTGGGCATAGCCCTCTGGGATAGTCTGGGTGGGGGATTAAACCCTACCACATGGTGCTGCAGACCAGGGAGGTTGCTGTAACTCATGTGTGATTGAGTAGTGCTTTGGATAAGACTGAAAAGCCACCCTGAAGTTGAGCAGGAAAAAAAGCGATCAAAAGCTACCTCAGGACCCTCCTTACTGACTCTGCACAGGCATTAAGTCCCATGTTCCTTTTTGTGGTGTTTTGGCTTTTTTGCCTCACAAGTTAGACAAAGAAATTTTCCTCTGTCCCATAGGACTTGCCAAACACTTTTCACAATCACGTATAAAGAGAGTTGAATGCGTTATAAAATGTATATGGCTTGAAGAGAGCTTTATCTCTTTTGAAGAGGTCTGCTTGCCTTCTTCACAGTAAAGCACTTTGAGATCTGTTGATGAAAAAACCCAGCACTACATAGAACAATGAAAGTACTAACATCCTCTGGGATAAATCCTACAGTATTAGGCAAGCCTGAGATAATTATCACTTTCCAGCAGAGGAAGGAGGCAGCAAGCTGGGTAGAGTTCTGAATTCTATCTGTTCTCTTTCTGCCATCAGAGGAGCAACTTTCATGCTCAGTTTGTATGAAAAAACATAATGAAACTCTGCAGCAAGTAACTTAAAAGCTGAGTAACTCATTAGGACTTCTGTCCTTCAATTATGTCCCAATTTGCTTACCCCATTAGGTGCCACTTAAATCCTACTTTATTTTATATTTCCATCTATTATGCTAGTGATCACTGTGATGCCTTTGGTGTTTATCTTGGCTGGTCTCATGGTACTGTGCACGGCTCAGAGTGCAGACTCTTTGGACATGGTGTCCTGACCACAGCTGTGTTGGGTTCAAAGATAACCACTACCAATATCTTGTCCTCTTCCTTCCCCCTAAGGTTTGCTGCGCTCTTCAGTTCTTCAGTTTTAATTTGGACGTGTACATGGAGTAGTCACAATCAAAGAAAAGCTGAGGTTGGAAGGCTACTCTAAAGACTGCCTAGTGCAACATCCCTCCTCAAAGTGGGGTCAACTAGGAAATCTTCAAGGACAGAGAATCCACAGCCTGTCTGGGAATTGCATTCCAGTGTTTGCAAGGGGAGTCAAACATAAGAAAAAAAAATAAGCTCTAAGCTTTTTCTTAAATTTGAATTGATTTTCCTATATTTCAATGTGTCCTATTGCTGAGAATAGTGTTTTTTGCTTCTTCCCTCCAGTTATTTACATACATTAAAAAGGCACTGCCACCCCTGAGCCTTCTCTTCCCCAGGCTGAGCAAACTCATCTCTCTCAACCTCTCTTCATATGTGGTGCTCCAAGCCCTTAATCATCTTACTGGGCCTTTGTTGGACTTGCTCCAGTGCCTACTTGTCCAGAACTGGACAAGCAGCAGTTCAGACATGTCTCCCCAGGACTAAGTAGAGGTGATTAATCTCTTCCCTTGACTGCTGATGATGGTTTTCCAGCAACCCATGATGCTGTTGGTCTTCTTTACTGCAAGGGCACACTGCTGGCTCATGTTCAGCTTGGTGTCCTCCAGCACCAGGTACTTTTCTGCAGAGCTGTTAAACCTGTGTCTTATTCTATTTTGCCAAAGGGATTCAGGTAAATGGAAATGTTCTTACAAGTAGGGTTTGTTTTTTTTAACACAAGTCTTATGAGCGGAGCTGGGTGAAGGAGTGTAACCCTGTGTAGTTATGAACGTGTCTTCAAGAGGGCAGTAACCTCAGGGGCAGTGGTGGAGGAAAGTAAGATGAATTTGTTGAAAGGGCTTGTTTAACCCTGTTCAACAGCAGCCACAACAACACAGCAACATCACAGCACAAGGCAGTCTGTTTCCCTGGATGGTGGAAGCTATAAGCAGCCTCTTTCTGAGCAAAGTCCATGCAGGGGTTTTGGGGCTGGAGGGGAATAATGTTGTCTATGGCTTGTAGGTGTCTGGAGTTGAAGAGCATTTTTCCCTTGCACTGACCCAGGTCTGGCAGGGCTGGAGGACTGCCTGCAGAAAGGGACAAGTTGGCTTCACGCTTTGGCTGTCAGCAGTGTGGTGGCATGTGTGGTACACCTGAGCTGTGACGTCCCAAACACTGCTCCCATCTTCCAGCTGTCTCCTTAGGAGTTTGCCAGGCTTCTCCACAGGCTTGGGAGTCCTTGCAGATTATATTGGGTGGATGGGCTTATGTCATTTATGAAAACGTGATGTGTAACTTAGCAAGCCATGAAACAGTGCCGAGCAAGCAAGCATGTCTATAAGGCACAGTTCATCAGAGATACTGGCTCAGCTCCTGGGAGCAGGGTATCCTGTGTTAGTCCAGTACAGCCCCTTTAGCAGGGCTAATTAGCCTGTACATCACTTGTCACCACTCTCCTGGTGCCAATCTGGAACCAATCTGGATATGAACTAAGTACCTTGTAGTTATTGTATGTTGTAAATGTGCCTGTACATTGCTGTTTCACTTAGCCTCAGCTCCACAAAAAGATTTGGATACCTAATTCTGTGCAGACAGCAGGAGTTAGGCATCCAGTTCTGTCCAGACAGTTAGGCATCTGAGGGTCCTGTCTGATGGCTCCTAGGCCAGTGTTACTCAAGAGATATTTAATATGATTCAGTGCGTGTAAATCAACATTGTTCTCTTTATCTGGAAAAGGGACACTTTGATTTATACCAGCTCAGGATTTGACATGCTGATTTTTTAGGAAAATGGCTGAATTTCCTCCTGAAGCCTGTGGCTGTGTCTCAGAGTGATCTGTATTCCACTGCGATGTAGGGTTTTTTCAAAATTTGGGAGTCATTTACAACTTCACTGCCATGCTATAGCATAATGCATTGCTTTGTAAACAGGTTCTTAAACAACCAGGGTCTTAAATCCATAAACTGACTGGGACTTAGAAATACTTTGAAAATCTCTTTGCCAAATAGCATACTACATAGTACCCTCTGAACATGCTTTGCAATGATCTGACTGTCTGAAATGTTCAAGTTTCTTTTGACATTATACCAAGGCATCATGAGACTGCCTAAAGCATATTTCCTCTAAAAAACATAAGAAAAAAATGATCTGTGTGTAAAATGATGCATCTGAAATACATGACATGCTAACTTCCTCTGGTATTTTATTTCCTCCAGGACAGCATCCTTTTAAAAAAAAATAAAATAGTTATTACTATCAATTTTGCATTTGCACTGGCTTGCTAAGACATCCCCCAAACATTATTTCCTCCTTGTGATACCTTGGCATTTGTGCATCTTCCTTTAACTCTTGGATCTCTGTTCTCTAGATCGAGCTAAGTGGGGATGGCTACTGTAGGTACCAATCTTCCTTACTTTATTCTCACACACACATTTCAATTCATCTGCTTTCAACAGATTTGGTGGGGTTTTTTCCTCCTCTTCAAGAAGACAACTATATTTTTCTGCAGATTTATTTTTTACTTAGGCATCCATATGATCATTCTAATTTATCATTTCACATCACTTTGTTGCTTTTAAACAGTAAGTTGTCCATGAGTACTCATGTTTGGTAAGTAATGTGGCTGGCTTGTGGAGAGTTCTAGTGATTGTTCAGATTCTCAATAACGAGCTTTCTTGAGGCTTGGATGAGTGTGGTTATATGTGCTGCTGCCCTGCATACTTCAGGTGCTTGTAAAGAAAATGGAACTTTTTAGCCATATTTTCAAAATTGAAATCAAATTTCTCCCCTGCCACCAGTATTGTAACTTTTCATGGGAGGGGGTGTGTGAGGAATCCCATTTGTAGCCATCTCTCTCCTTCTGTCTGCTCTCAATGAATGAGGCTATTCTGGCTGGACAATGGTGGGACACATTGCAGCCTCTTCTGGGGAGACCAGCAGAATTGCAAGAAGAAGAGGAAAGTGAGAGGGGACATAGGGGAACTCGGTGAGAGTGGAGCAAAATTTAATCAAAGTTCAGAATAGAATCCACCACTTGAACAACTTCAGTCTCCCATCTTATTTCCATTGTTGCCTACTGGCTGCCTGTTTATACCCCCTACCTCTTTACCATCCCTTAAAACCAGAAAAAAGAGAAGTGAGAAGTGAGGCAGAAGAGTTCCTAGACACAGGATTGATCTCATTTTCGGCTGTGACTTTTAGTCCTGTAGAGGCTGCTTGTTTCAAACACGCAAAACTGAAAACGAGCCCTACAAGCGCACAGGGACGCACCAGCCCTGACGTGCACACAGCAGTTTTGTTTTCCTACTGCAGCCACTTGAAAAGCAACAGTTTCTAAGTGGTCGTACCCAGTAGTCATCTCCTTGTGACCACATGCTAAAATGAAGCGTATTGTAAAATCTGAAAGAAAACAGGAAATTTAGGGAAGCAAAAGGCTGTTACTTAGCTTGAAATTTGTCAAAGATGTAATTTCTCCCTTTTTTCTAAATGAATCATAGAGCCTTCAGCAAGTGGTTGAAAAGGACCTCGATTTGGCAGATACCCTCTCCTTAATGGGGAGAATAAAGCACCTTTCTTCTAGGTAGGGCATTCAGTGAAATGTGTTGAAAGTATCTGATGCAGTGTGTCCAAAAATAATAGAAAAGAGCATTTTCTGGGTGCACCTGCATGTCATTCAGAATGGAAGGCAGTTAATAACCCAATTACTTTATGGCATCCTCTTCAGCTTCAATTTCCATTCTCTTTTATAACAATCTAAGAGGCTGTTGCCAAACTGCCTAGACATCCTTAGTGCTACTTGGTGAATCATAAATCTGCAGACAGTGCTCTCCAAAAGAGATCAGACTCAAACAATGTAAAATGAATTCTGTCCTTTTGCACCAACATCTCTCAATGTTTATATTCTTCCTTAACTGTTTTCATGGAGTTGGGGAAGGAGCCATTGCTTTGGAATTTTTGTTATCAGGCCTTGTATTGCTTCTTATGCACTGAACTTTTTATGTAAGAGAAAAACAAACTTCTGTGGTGGTGTAGATGGTGCAGCTGCTGCACCTGGTACTTGATAAAAACCAGGAGGGTAATTCCCAGCAAATACAAAACATGACTGGAAAAGGGGCACAAAGTCAAATTCATCATCCATTATTTGCTATATGCTGAGCAAGCAGATAGAGAAAGGGAAGATCTCAGCCAAGTTGCTAATGAATTAAAATATCTGTATCATCCAAGCCAACACTGTTGACTGAATAACTGTAAGAACCCATGTATGCTTGGGGTCACCTCATGGTGGAGATGTATTGGCAGAGCATGGCTTGGGGCCAACACAGCCCCAACACAACAAAGTCCTGTTGCTTTGTCATTCTTCCTGTCAGATCTATTGCCCAATTCTGAGGCTTCCATCTCAAAAAGTCATCTCCTGCTTGTCTGATTTACAGAGAACTGAGATGCAAACAGCCCCTCCTTAATCTAAAAGTGGATTTTGTTTAGAAAAGTTTCCTTCGGTTCCTCTGTTGGTGCCTCTGGGTCAGGGAGGGGGCCCAGTGTAGCCCAGATTTGCCACAGTTAGTTCTTGAAGATGCCAATAGATAAAAGTGTGTCAAGCAGGCATATAGTTGCCTTATTCTCTCATTCTGTTTCTCAGATAATACAAACCCTAATATGACAGTAAAGGAGTGGAAAAAAGTAAAGGCAGAAAATACAAGAACAGAATTATTTTTGGAAAAAATGTACATAGACTTTGTAATCTATACATAGATTACCAAAATGTACAGAGACTTTAAATCTATACTTTAATTTCCCCAAACAATGTGAACAAGCAAGTCACCTTTTATCTGACTCATTATGTCATTGAGAAGTGAATTGTAAATCTTCCTTGTTCAAGCCTGATTAAGACTTACATGTCTCTTGTTGGCTAGATTTCCTATTGAGCATAGTAGCAGCCAAAGAAAATGATGGTACAATTTTATGTGATTAGGACAAATCCTTAAAAATCTGGGCAATTTTCAGTAACTATGTCAAGACAGTAACTAAAACAGAAATTTTAACACTTGTCAAGGCTTCATTGTTGGACCAAACAAATGTTTCTAATTCGTTGAGTCAAATTGTGTTTATTCATATCAGTGTGTTTTCTTCAGTTTTGCTTTTTTTTTCTTACAGACATCTGTTATTTTTCTGTTATTGCTTACATAGCCTTTTTATGCACATTTCCAAGACTGAAAACATTCCTCTTCAAGCTTCATTTAGATAGTCTTTTGTCCAACTGCTTTTTTTCCTTGTAATTTTCTTTTTTTTTATTAATTTTCAAATAAATTCATGATAACAATTGACATAATTAGGATAAACCAATAGGATTTATAATAAAGCTTTATGTTAGAGATCTTGTCAAGCATGGTGCAAGTATTGTATACATCCCAGAGACAAGAAGGAAAAAACAAAGCCAAGTCTGCAAATGAAGTCTTAAACTATTCTCTTCTACAGCAACTGGAAATTTTAACATCTAACTGAGCTCAAGGAAAAAAAATTAAAGCAGATGCTAAAAGAAAGGAAAACATAAATAATTTGTAAGTTTGATAATAACGTCTGAAGGCATAAACGGTACTGGCGAATAGACAGCTACTGGAAATGCAAACGTGGTATTTTGTAACTAGCTAAACCAAGGATTCAGGCACTGCCCTCGTCAGTCCCCTCTGGTTTGGAATGAGCTCACAAGGGCACGCTATGAAAGCCTCGGGCTATTGAGTTGTCTTACCCAGTCTTAATCGCGTTTACTTCTTCATGGATTTCTGCACCTGATTTTTGCTGTATTTGACTTGGAATCAGCCTAGGTCTGCAAACATGGGTTCATCTGCCACACTCCTCCACTAGCCTGTTTATTTCCTTTGTTCTGAATGATTTTATACTGTTGGCCAAGAGTATATCTTTCTTCAACCTGAAGTTGAACTTCAGCTTATCTTTCTCTGTGACAGTCAACTGAGGAGCATCCAACTGCCACAAGGGAGACAGGACCCCAAGACATGCACACACACTTCACAGGGGTGAGAGCTGGTGCTTTGTGTTTGTTTGCCATCAGCATTGGCCAACATCCACTTCTGGAATAATTCTTTTTGGTCTTTGATTTGATTTGCAATCAATACACTAACAGAATCAGCTTTCTCACATGCATTTCTTTTATCACAAAGGGAGGTTATATTAATCAAAGAGAGCTCTTTCCAACTCAGCTCCTGAGTTTTTCTCCAAGACATGACCACTACTGCCTTATTTGTTATTTTTGATGGGAAGTTTCATTACTGAATACAACTAATAATAAATTTCCTCTCAAATATCAGGATTAACAGTGAACCTGCTGAATGAAAGTGATGTTACATGTAAATATTATATAGCTCTTTATTTTATCATCTTCTGCTTTACATTTTTGTCCAATGAATCAGTGCCTTATATCACAGCTTATTTCTATTTTTTTTTAAATAATTATCAGTTATCTGGTTTACTTTAGAAGTTCAGTTTTGTATTGTTTCATATTTTTATATGCTGTGCTACCCTACACAATTCTCACAACAAATTTTAATACCAGAAGTTTTTAGCTGCAGTTTACATATCTCCATTTCAGCAAAAATGTCACGAGCTAGATCTTTAAGTTAAAGATGGATGAAAATGTCCAGAAACATTTAGTGTCATTTTAATTTTGGAGCACAATTTTAATACTTTTCTCACATTTTTCACCACCTGTTGTTTTTGGACGACTCTGTGGGAGATCAGAGCATCAGTGAACAGTTAGGAAATACTTACTATGAAATTATTTTCTTTGAAATCAATTCAATTGTCAGGATACAAATTGAGGCAGCTGCATGAGTGGTAGTGCTTGAAAAAGAAACTGGTGTGTCCTTTTGCAGTCCAATATTCCCTCTTCAAGTGAAATCCCTTGTTAGAACTTCAGGCCAGAATCAACCTAGTGAATCATTTACCAAGGAGGTCTGACTTGGGCTGCCAAATAACTCTTGATTTATTTTATTTTATTTAGTGTGGACACTGGTTCCAGTAATGTAGTTTTTCAGTATCCCTTCATTTGTTTCATAATTTTACCCAGATTATTTTTTTTAAGTATCTCAGTGAGACTTAAGAGTGGGAGTTGCAGTGTGGTTGATCACTATCTGCCTCTCCCAGCAGCTGGTCAAGGGTGATATACAAAACCCACAGGTAAAATGCTATTTACTGTAAATTTTTTTTTTTCTGTAAAGTGCATGATTCATAGAGGAATAGCAAAGGTAGAACTGCTGGGGGAAGCAAGTAGATATTTCAACAAATAAACACAGAATAGATATATGTCATGCTGTAAGGAGGGCTGAAGTCCTAAGGACTGTGTGAGGACAAGCCCAGCAGAATTGTGGGTGAGCTGGTGATAGTGATTTTTCCTCGCTGGATGTTGCCCAGCTCTGCCAGTATCCCGAGGGGTGAGATGTCTGCACGGCCCATGGGAGACCCGTGCTATTCCTGGTGGGACTGGCAGTCAGGCAGGCTGCAGCGCTGTGACAGCAAGTCTCAGGGCTGCGGTCTCTGGTAGGACATCTGTGTGGGAAGCCCAGAGGAGTCTGAGAAATTATTTGTAAGTACTAAGACCCGTCCCTCATTTTTATGACATTACAGTGGCTGTAAATGTTTAAGACATACAATATTAGAGTGATCTATGTTGGACAGGATCTCTTGAAGTCTCCAGCCCAATCCAGGGCTCATGGGAGATCCAGTTACAGGAGGGTGCTTGTCCAGCCCAGCTAGGACTATGTCCAAGAACAGTGATCCCACACCCTCTCTTAGTCCCTGTTCCAATGCTTGAGTACCTTCAGGGTGACATATTTTTCCTAGTATCTAATCAGAACTTCCTGTATTGTAACTTGTGTCCTTTTGCCAAGATTTAATCTAGGCTTGTCATTTCTCATGGCAAAGTTTAATAAATGAATAATATGTTACTGCTATTATTTTAGTCCAAATAATAAGTAGAATGGCTCTTTTTGAGATGGAGTTATTTAGAATGAAATTTTTAAAGGTATTTTTGTGCATAAAAATACAAATTGGAATCTAGAAGCACTGGTCTCTAGAATAAGTGTTTTGAAAACCCCACTGGATATCTGCATCTTCCGGAGATGCTTGTGAACCTGCAGCTTGGTACAGCAGTACTGATGGATTTATGCCCAAAGCAATGGTGCACTGGTGCACACAGTGACCTGAGCATCACGGCAGTACTGTTTACAACAGGGTATTTTAAATAATATGCAATAGACTCCAAGAAGGAAGTTAAAGCTAGAATTTGCTTATATGTGGGCCATTTCATGAGAGGGAGGTGCAAAGGGGTTGATTTCAGTCGAGACAGGCAGAGGTACCTGGAGGGAGGTTCTTGGTATGAACAAGGAGCAGTAAATAAAAACCAAGCAGTTTCAAATTGTCTTTTCATTATGGTTGGCTCATTTTAAAAAGCTGAGCTGAGTTTTCCTGGGTGTTTAATGTTTGCAATATCTATTGATTTTGGCTGGTGTTAGTACATGCTTGACTGTTTCAGAAGCGTTGGAGCAGCTGCTGTGCTGAGACGGCTGCACATAATTGCTGAGCAAAATAATCCTAGGGCTTGTTTGGGTTCCCTGCACTGCTCTTATCCAACTTGCTATCTCTTGCCTAATCCTTACTTTGTAATGCCTTAGGACAGAACTATCTTTTACATTGTGTGCAGCAACTCAAAGATCCTGATAAAGATCCTGACTGTCTAGTGCTTCTAGGAATTACCGCAAAAAAGCCCTGTTCCATAATTATTTATTAATATGGTATGCATCAGTGTGAGACATTTCATTGGCTTTAATAAGCTTTGGATCAGTTTCCTTAGTACCTCTGTCCTTTTATGGTTTCATTATTCATGAAGGAACATGTTTAATTCAGAGTTAGGGACTGCAAATATATCTAGTGTACCTTGTGACTCTCGATGCTTTTATCCACGGTTACAGAAGCTTATCCCTAAGCTTAGAGCTGCTCATCTACAATGATGCGTATGTGTCAGTCCCCCTTCTGACGATGCTTGTATGAAATAAAGATTGAGTTCCTCCACCCCATCTAGATGATTTTCTCTTTTCTGCCCTATGATGGGGTGCATTCTCAGAGTTTGGCTGCTGCAGTGCACATATCGGGTATAAAAGGCACCCTTGGATGTGGACTGCTAAGTCAGCAAAGGAGTTTAACAGGTCAAAGCAAGGGTCATGCTCTACTCCATCATGTTTTCATTCAGGGACAGTCTTTTTGTCAACCTTCCATTATATTTCCCCCAGCTTTTACCTAAAGATAAAAAGAAACAGCTTATAATTCATTACAGTTCATTAAAATGAAAATAAAATTTATTTTGCATCAAAATGAAAAAATATGACTTGTTCATTATTAGCATATAAATGGTATTTTTTATGTCACTCTGCCACAAAATCACTTACATTTTCAATGATCACAGCACACAAAATTAATTTTTGATAGCCTTTTGTGATTTGGTTGAAAATTCTCATTTCTTTTTGTGCATTAACAGCAAACTGTATCCACTGCTATTCATACCAAATTTTAGATAATGAAGCAATTAAAAATACATGGATTGAAGATCTTATCTCATTTTTCCTCTGGCCTATTTCTGCTTCATTATTCATGAAGGGATATGTTTAATTCAGAGTTAGTAATTGCAGATATATCTAGTATAAATTGTGCCTTATATTCTTTTACCCAATTTCAATTTATTTTAGCAAATAGATCTATGGGGGGAAAAAAAGAGCAGGAAAGACAAAAGGGCAAAAACTACATCTCTGTGTCACCAAACAAAGCCTTACAGGTCTATTGGTTGTAAAGTATGTCTGCAACTCAGGAAAAAGTTGATGCAATGAAGCACTGTACTTGGCATATTAATAACCTTGCATTTGTATCAAATGGCTGAATTAAATTATTCTGATTTGAAGCAGTTTGAGAGACCTCATGACTCACTGTGACTGTTGTTCTGCTGCTTTTATCCACGAAGTCAAAAAGTCTCGAATCAGTGAAAAGCAGTAGTAGTAGAGACATAAAATTAGATAAATAGCAGAGTTGAAATAAAATTAAAGTGTTTTAGGGAAAGCAGAGGAACTTTCACTTTGCCAGAAAGTGAGAATGAGTCTGGATCCTGTGTTTCCATGGGCCTGGAGTGAGATGTATTTGTAACGGCTTGATAAAGTGTTCAGATCCCGAACACATAAAAATCATGAGAGCTTCTACTGGGTTTGGGATCCAAGGAAACAAAAGGCAGTACGTGCAGGAGAGGGAGCTGCCAAAGTGCAGCATGGGCTGCTCCTTGGCCAGATGGCTCCTGCCTTCCCCTCCCGTGACTCTCAACCCAGAGGTTGGATTAGGGTTGGGATAAAGATGCCAAGGAAAAGGCAGCTGATGCGCACAGAGGGTCTGACAGGTAGGAGAGGGCTCCAACCAGGCAGCCAAGGTAAGCTGCTGGATGTGATTATCCAGCTCTTGTGGGGCCAGGTTGAGCTCCTGAGCTAGGATGTGACTGAGGTCTCTCTGTGAGGTTTGGGTGGTACCTGTGGAAACTGCTTTTCATGGGGAGGTGCTAACAAGGTTAATTATATCCAGGAGATGTAAGGGTCAGCTCTTGGCTACTGCAGTCTCAGGGTCTTCATGTTACGTTGTAAACTCTTTAGGAGTTGTCACTAAAAAAAACCATCCATGTCCTGAACCTTCTGCAGAAGATAGGAAGGGGCATAACAGAGTGAGTTTCCAACTGTTCCTCTGACTGTGTGCCAGAGTGCTCCAGAGAAAGGCTTTGTTTTAATTGCTAAGGTCACAGCCTCAAACCTCCCCAAAAAGAACCTCATCAACTTTTTGTACAGATGTCTCAGACTTGAAATAGAGTTTGTAGAACTACCAGTCTGGATGTATTAAACATTGTGATCAGCACTTTCTAGTGCAATTATTAATGCAAATATTTCTGCCCAGTTATTTGATTAACTGAATAACTTGCAAAGTGATGCATAGCCTTTCCTGTACAGTCCTTGATTCATAATTTCAACAAGTTAATTAATTACAATCTTATTTTCTCTCTTAATGAATTCTGGTTTGCTCTGAAGGCTCTGGAAGTCTTAAAACATGTTCTGAATGATTCTTGGCTAAAGCTTCAGAGAATTTTGTTTTATAGGAGATAGTATTTAACAACTATTGCCTTTTCAGTGCACAGAAGTCACAACAGACTTCACAACAGCCACTGGTACTAACAAAAGTTCTGCCACTCCCTGTGCTCCATGAGGAAAATCCTTCCCCTCATTGTAAAGTATCTGTGTTTACCCTGGATGACACTGACAATCATTGCTTTGAAAGAAACTGCATTGCATTCAGTTACTGTGATCAACAAAAGCAACATTCCCTGACCAGCTGTGGGTGCATGGCCATTGGAAATGTGTGCCACAACAGACATGCCATGCCACAGCAGAATATCTAGTCTGCCATTGTCTGCAAGGTCACCTGCTGGTTACCTTGAGTGTGTGCTCCAATGTTTTTTGTCTTAAATTTGCTAAGTGCTTTGAAACTTTTAGAGTCCACATGGGTTGAAACCTGCTGTTAGTTCATCATGCTGATGAAATTAAATATATTGCAGAATTCTTCCAAGTGCATGACATCAATTTTCCTGGAATCCTGCTTTTAATAAGTTGAACAAGGAACAGATTTCCTGGAAGTTGAATGGTGCACATAGCAACAACTTCCAGTAGGGTTCTGCTATTGAATTGCTGTGGCAGTGCTAAAGCTGACCCACTTACTGCTTGTGGTAAACAGGTATTTTGAGGTGCTACCAAGCCAACAGTGTAGGTTGTGTCTCCTCCTCACCAAATGGCTGGGTTTTTTTACTACTTTGACACACGATTTCCTTTTCTCCTACGGTTTCTCTCATCTCTCAGCTTTTTTTTTTTTTTCCTACTGTCTCCTGTTTGGATTTGTTTCTTTATCTTTTGCTGCATCTCTCTAGATTTTGGAGAAAGGAGAAGGGAGGCCATGCATTTGGGGATTTTTCCATTATCTCAGACCATACTTCCTCAATCTCCTCCTCATTTTCCTCTCCCATTACTTGCCATGTGAATGTTTCTGATCTCTACCTTGCCCTTCTATCACCACAGTTTTCTCCCTTTCTATTTGTCCATTTACCTCCATCCTTTTGCTGGAGGAAAAAAAAATCTTTTGCATGGGAAAAAACACCACTGATATCAGAACGGTCGTCGTCTTCTCACTTTCCACTGAAGTGTCAAAAGCAGTCCCTGCAGGTGTCCTTGAGAGAGAGCAGGAGGCTGGAGAATAGAGAGTGTCAGAAACTGAGTTAATAATCCATCTCTAATTCAAAACTGAGTAATTGAGATACCCATCACACACACTAACTGGTCATAAACACAAGCTTGGCACTGACCTAGATCTTGCCTCTTTAGTGTCCTAGTCTTCCATGAATGGTCATCTAAACAGCCACACAAAGTAACACTTCATCAGCTTTGCTTCATTAGAAACTAATTAGAACTGTCACCCCAAGCTGAAAAGATACCTTTGAAGTACAAATATTTCCTCAGCTTTTCTTAATCAAGGCTTTCTTTCTATGCCCCTCTTTATATGCTGATTCCAGCCAGCACATGAACTAGAAATCCTGGAAGGCTGGAAGGAAAAATTCCTCTTGCGGTTTTTCCAATTGGATAAAGCCCCCAAATCCATTGGAAATCCCGTGATTTCCAGCACAATGTACCGGCCAAGAAAATCTGGAGAAGCTGCAAATAAGCATCCAGATGTCTGCATAAATCCCTGAACTGAAAAAGTCTTTGGAGCTTTGTTTATTCTTATACGGAGAATAAAACCTTATTATTTATTGATATTTAATAAACTCCTTAAAGTGCGTGGTGCCTAAAAGGCAAAGAGTTAGCTGTGTTCCTTGTCTTAATAAGCTTATAGTCCTGTAGGCTTGTCTGGCCTGGACGAAGTCAGGTAATTCAATTCAGGGATTTAGTGCAAAACTTATTATCAGGGAGATTAACAATGACTATTCACGGAAAAGGTGATTTTTAAAGTAGAGATGTGAACCTGAGGCAGGGCTGTGTTGTGAGAAGTACATGTAGCTTTGAGAGCACATAGGGGAGAGAGAAGTTAGGGCAGCAGCAGAAGTTAACGGGAAGACAGATGTAGGAGATCTAGAGGCCGTTTCTGATGATTTTGTGGGTCAGAGCCACACCCTGACTGAGCAGAAGACCATGAGACTGAGGTTACCCCTGGTATTTCTTGGTCCCTGCTGTCACCCAGGCCAGAAACACAGGACTCCATCATTTCACATCTGTGTGCAGCTCAGCCTGGAGAAGCCTGTTTTTTTGTTCTGCATGCATGTTTTTACTGTTCTAAATTAGACTTTTTAGTAAGCACTATTTCAAGGGGTTTTCAGAAAACCAAGCTGAAAGTCTGAGCCCAAATCCCATTACTGGTTTAAAGGGTCAAAACTTCCTGCAGCTTTGGATGTTCAGCATGTACCTATTTTAACAAGATTTATACATGCATAAACTTCCACTCAGTTCTCTGCTGTATAATTTTTGCTTATATATTTGACAAATATTCTAGTAGGAAGGAAAATTGTGAATGAGATCTTATTCCAGAGGGCAAACTGTGCAAAAGACGGAGATGTGACATAAGTAATGCCATACCCACCAGTTCTTGCACTGGCCAGGTAGTGTCCTCCAGGAGCAGCCAAGCACTGCCAGTGCCAAGAGCAGAGTGCAGGGACACCAGGGTCCTATACCACTGCTCCCCTTTGCCTCGTGCACCAGTGGTCAGGGCAAATTGGTGACCACATGGCTCCTGCTCTCCACACTACCCTGAGACGTGGTTGGAGGTGGAGAAGAACATTTCCTGAGAACAGAGATCCAGGATGGGGGACTCATTTATAAATTTTTAAAATACGTGCCATAAATTCACTGCAAAATATCTCAGATCCCTGAAGAGCAAGCTATGTGATGTGGCCTTGCCAATTCAGATGGTTTTGTTGTTTGCTTTCTGCATCTTTATTAATGGCACTCTGTCAAGGCCGTTGCATTAAACATTGATCTACCTTGACAGCAGGAGCAGGGCATGCATATTGAAGGGCAGGTGTCAGCCCCTTGCCTACGGCATCACTCTCTTGCAGATATTTAACTATTTCTTAGGCTCCCAAGAAGGACACATGGAAAGAGCCCGCCGGTGCTGGAATGTCAGAGAATTACGCTGCTAACCAAAGCGTGGTGGGGAGAAAAACTGCACTCCTGAATTTCATGCCTGGAAACCTGCCAAGCTAGAAGGCATCTCAAACAACCTTGTTACTCTCCTGATGCGGTAGTGTCTGCTGGTTCTCGTTTACTGTGTGGGAGCTACTTACCATTTTGTAGCGATTCTCAAGGCTGAAGCCTACTAATCTGCAGGAAAATTACCCAAAAGGCATTTTTTATAGTACTTGAAGCTTTAGCTATCCCTAGTCACAAACTCCTTGCCTCTAGTTTAAAAGGTGATTCCTGAGGCAGTTGCCATTTCACAATATAGTCTCAGTTTCTAAAGTTTCTGGGATTCCCTTCAAATAGCCTCAAAGGGAGTGGCAGGTTCTGAGATTCCTGATGATTTTTTGAAGCAATTCAGACACCAAATGTTGGTCTCAGTATGAAATAAGCATTCGGAAAGGTGTACCCAGCTTTTAGTTTGGTGGTGATTGATGGAAGAAGGGTCTGAAATGTTTGGTAGCCCTTTGTGGATGTTTTAGAGGGAAAATACTAATTCCTGTGTTCCTGTGAAGAGTGTGATGTGCCCACTGTGATGTCATGTGGTACAGTTGAGCAGGGTATTTGTTTCTTTGGCTTCTTGTTTTTAATGTATTGAAAGGCACTGACAAACTTCACTGGCAGACCAGAAAACATCTACTGCAACCTAAGAGAGCCATTTAACCCTTGCAATTACCCTTCTGAATGTTTTACTTTAAACTTCCCAATGCAAAATCTCACACTACCTTCCTAATTGGGGCAACCCTATTCACAGCCCAGTTTCATTTGGCTGTTCCCAAGTTTTCCAGCTCTTTAAGTAAAATGTCACGAGCACCTAATCCCTTAGAAGCTCTTTGTTCCTCCTGAGTGGAAGCATTGCTCTCTGGGCTTTCTCTATGGCTTTCTTACTGAGTTTCTCCTGAGGTTTGCCCTTGCACAGGGTGTCTCACTGCTGTGAAAATCACTAACAAGCTGCTATGTACAGTGAAGGACACGTTGTCTCTGTGGTATCAGTGATGGGAGCAGCCAGCCTGCTGGCAGGCATCCCCCCTGACACACCCCCTGCCCTGGTCCAGCTCTGCGGTCGAGGAGCCATATCCCTGCCACATCATCCGTTCCCTCCCTGTTCCCTGGCTCTGCAGACCTGGTGGAGGCTCTGCCTGGCTGCCTGTAGCTTTTGGCTGGGTGAGCGAGGCTGGGGCTGTCTGCCTGGCAGCAGCACTGGCTTTGGGGAGGAGCGGCTGCAGGGATTCAGCTGCCAGCTGGCACAGCACAGGCAGGCGCCGAGTGGGGATGAAATGCTCTCAGATGAAATGCCCCAGATAAAACATTCCCACAGCCCCACTAGACCTTCGAATTCCCTGGCTTTGTAAAGCATTGAGACTCAAGCTATCTGATCATGGAGTGCTTGAATTTGGCTCAAATGTGTGATAACTTTTGTTTGCAGGTTTTTAATTTTGGCAGAGATTTACTTGTTTATCTGTGTTTGGTTTTGGTTTGTGTTTTAATGTTGTTGACTTCTCTGGCCAAGGATAGTTTGAGACTTAAATTACGTAGTCATGCTAATATCAGTCTGTACAATAACTGCAGCAGTTTGTGGGCTTTGTAGGCTTTGCTATAAAGCACCTCATTTTATGGCACTTACTGTCACTGTAGCAGTCCCTGAGCAGAAGGGCAGCCTGACACCCTGCCTGCAAGGATGCTGTGGTGGGGGTGCATGTGTGCACTGCAGGGGGAGTGGCACTTGGCCCATTTCAGTTCAGTCACAAACATCATACATTTTTGCCCCCTTTTCACCAAGGGCTTGGCTGTAAGAGCTAAGACAGACATTTGCAACTTTTTTTCCCCAGGACTGAACTCTTTCATATTTCAACATGAAACTTTTAATCACACCTGGTTCTCAAGGGACTGATGGTGTGTGTTTCTCCAAATATGGTGTGCCTGTTGCAAGTATTTGTTCTCTAAAGTCTTTTCAAGCTCTCATTGGCTTGTTCTCTGAAAAAAAAATAAAACAAACCAAAAACCCAAATCAGCCTGACAGTTCTTAGATGGCTTCTGCCATGAAAATACTTGCTGTCGTGTTAATTAATACATTGCCTTGTCAGTTCTTTGTCGTCTTCCATCTACCTGTCTCTACCCTTGTCTTTTCTCCCTCTTTTCTTTGGGTAGGGACCCTCTCTGGACAGACTGCCTCCATGGATCTGCATGTGCACAGCACCAGCCCCAATGGGTACTCCTACAGAAACAAAACTTGTGAAAACGTGAGAGCACCCCAAACACCTCTGGCCCAGTACACTATCTCCCCTCTTTCAGTAGGTGCTGGGGCAGTGCAGACATTGAATAGCACGTGCAGCTGCCTGTATCCTCCTCCTCGTGTCCCTCATTCCAATTAGCAAGTTAGCAGTTACCTGTCGCTCACAGTCTGATGCTGTGCCCATGGAAAAAACAGAAGTCCTTTACTGTGCTGCAAGCACAAATAATTTTAGCCCTAATAGACCCTTCTGTCTAGTTTGAACCTTTTTTGTCCCTCCAAGAACAACTCAGAACAACTCAGGAAGAATCCCAAGAAACTTCTCACTGCTGCGGGTGTTCTTAGGTCTTCATCAGGAAAGGCTTGGGAACCCTTCCAGGCTATTACATCAGCCTCATAAATGACTCACATTGGACGATTGCGCTTTCTGTTACTGGTGAGGAGGCAGCTGGGTTGGAGAGCTTTGGTCAACCTCATATTTCCAGGGAGTGAAATGAAGGCTGAGCCAACTCATGGTGTAACCCCAGTGGGTTCAGTAGGCGTATTGGTGTCCCAGGGGATGGCTGCATAATGTATCTCGTTTACATGGTGTTGAACAAAAGCAATGGTCAGATATTTTTCTTCATCTTCTATTACACACAACCACCACCTTCTATTTTTTTTTTGTTCTTCTGCTGAAATTTTAGTGTCTGTGCCTGTTAGACCACAGCAAAGTCTTTTTCAGCCTGATCATCACTCATCCCAGAAAGTTGTGCTAATTTAATTCACTCATAACCTCATAATATCAGAATATGAGGTCTAGAGTTTATTTTCTTCTCTGTAGTCCTATAGTCTCTTCTTTTTCCGGCATTGGTTGGTTTGTCCCTCCTGAAATTTTATTTTCATGAGCTCCTTCTAGGTGCATTTCTCTCATATTTTAGTTACACCTTTGTGGTATTTGTTTTCACTTTCTGAGCAGAGAAGGTCTGGATTGGCAGGATATGAAATAATTCAGTAATACATAGTGAGTGGTGTCAGTTGTTCTTAAAGGTGGCTACCTTCAAAAGAAGGAAGATGACCTTTATGGGAAAATACAAGTGTCTTCACATCTAATTCAAATGGACAGAATTTACTGTAGATTAAGTGGAGCCAGTCCCTAGATGCATTACTGACATCAGTCCATGGGGAAAAAAATAAAAAGGCAAGAAAAGGGAAAATAGGCTGTAGGCTGCCACCCAGCTGCCTTCTGGTGCATGCCTGTGAGCAGGGGGCTGGAGCCCCCAGACTGATCTGTCAAGGATTATTCTCAACATGTGGGTGAGTCTCAGTCCGGACACTATTGCACAACACAGCTCAGCTGTGTCTCTGATGTTGGTCATACTAATAATACTGCAAAGCACTTAACAACAGGGGAAAAAACACATAAAAATGGGAAAAAGGGAATAGTTAAAATCATGGCAAAAGCTTTGGGTTTTGATTGAATTTTGAAAATAACTGGAGAGTGCTAATATGAAAAGTTGAGAAAGGGCTGTTTTGAAATGATCTGTGCCACGTGGTGAAAAAGCAAATTTAACCAGACTAAAAGGGGTAAACAGGGAGGAGGGAGGGGTGGGCTTGGTCAGTCTATGGAAAGGGCTCAAGAGAGCCAGGAAAGGAAGTGTCTCTCTGAGAAAATGGAACAGAAAGTGGTTTTGAAATGAGGGAAGCTACAGGATTCATCCAAAGGAAAGGAGAGAAAGTGTCATACGTATTTTTTTTTTTCCAAATTATTTTACCTCATTCCCTTTTCAAACAATAGGGTGAAGCTCTAAAGTAGGCAGTAACTTTTACTAGATTTGCATTGCTTTCTGCTTCCAGCCTCCCTGGAAACCCCTCAGAATCAGGTTTTCACAGTAATTCAGCACATCTGCTTCTGGCCCCAGAACCCAACCCTGAACCTGGGGGATGTTTGGCCCTGGTCTAGGTGGCTGCTGGGACAATGTGCAAACATGAAGCCAGTCAACTAAATGCCCTGGAGCAGACAGAAAGGTTGGACTCTAGCCTGCATAGTAACAGGATGAAGAAAGGCTTTGCCAATTGTTATTATATTCGGATGGATAAATCTATCAGTTTATGGCATTTCTGCTGACAGTGTTTCTGAAGGGTGCAGGCACCCTTTGATGGGTGATGGACAGCTTTCATTCCTGAAAATCTCAGTGGAAGAAGTGTTTTAGGATTATGGAAATTGGTAGCTCACCCTAGAAGTTCCTGTGCAGTGTTCTTAAAATGGCATTGGTGCTATAAATGTGTTTACAGAGTATTTAGTCAAACTCTAAATGCAGAACTTTTGGGCTTGTAATCTCTCTTACAGAATAGGAAGGCTTTGCTTGAGAAATTCCTTGTGTTGATCATTTTCAACATGAAGAACAAATGCTTTCTTGCTGACATTTTAAGTGTTTGTTCAGCTCTGGAGAGTATGCTGTACATTTTTTTACCTTTTCTATCTTTGTAGCTATGCAGTTTTTCCTTTACATGATTTTATGAAATATCTCAGATGGCTCTGAGCAAGTCCTTGAAAGAGTTGCTGTGAGTTTGCAATCTTGAAAAAGTTAGGGGAAATCCAAAGTGCCCATTGGGTACTGAGCAAGTTTTTGGAAGAGTTGCTGTGAGTTTGCAATCTTGAAGTTAGTGGGAATCCAAAGTGCCTATTGCACAGCCCGTTGCACAGCAGGTCCCACCAGTACTGTTATTGCACTAAACTAATCATAACTAATCATATCGCTTGAGACACACTCTACCTTAGAGACCTTAAAAATAACAATGAGAGGGTGAAAAAACAAGATGGTTATCTTATCTTGAGTCTGTGCATGGAAATGGAAACAGAGGCTGAAGGACTTACTAGAGAGCATACAGAGCATATTTTGCTTCTATGAGTTCAGGGGAAATGCTCATATTCTAAAAAAAAAATTTCCAGTCAGCTCTACACTCAAAGGCTTCCTTGAACCTGGTGGTGTCAGTAACAGCTGTCTCCTGAGCAAGTTTAAATAGTGATTCCTATTTCATAGCACATGTTAACAACTGCTTCTGGCACAGGCAACAATAGTCAAAGGAGATACCAACTACTACTTGACTATTGAACTATGCTACCTTAAAACTAAAAACCACTGAAAAATGACTCATATACTGACCAGGAAACCTTCGTGAGAACACTGTGATATTCTCTCAAAGCATGCACTAAATGAGCTGCTTTACTGTGGGTATATTTTTTTCAGTAAGAGTTAAGTGCAGAAAGTGGCAATGGGAAGAAGTTGTGGTTTGTAAGATATCTTCACAGGGTGATCTGAAGACTCAACAAGATATATGATGTAATTAAAAATTACTTTGAAAATGTTCATTTCCTTCCCTGGTTCCTGGATGATGTGGCACTATTGTCCAGACCATGCACCATCTGAGCATGCTATGGTTGCATGAGGTGACTCATCAGGACACTGTATCCTCTCAGGGACAAAATAAGGATAGGGAAGGCATTTTGTTTTGCCTTTAGATCTTTCCTTTCTAATGTACTGCATGACTCTGCTCTTCCCATTCAGTTCCGGTAGTCACATATGTCTTGCCAGGTTCTGGGTGCTGGCAAAGCACTACCCCATCTGGAGCATCTCTGGACAGCTCTATAGGGTGCCTCGGAGCTGCAGACCTCTTTATGCAGACCAGTTTCCTCATTAATGTGGTATCAGAAAAAGGCAAGAAACATGAGTTTGTATCACTTCATTGGACTTTTCAGTCTGTTGTGTCAGTAGCCATTTGCATTTTATATTCCAGATTAAGCAGATCTCTGGCTGATACAACCTGATAGTCTCCCCCTGCTCTGGTTTTGGGTGCTGCAGCACAGGAGTCGATCCCAGCACGAGTGGATTTGTTCGAAGAACCACATTACCCTCCTTACACTGCGGCAAATGCCTGAGCAATGCTGTTTCCAGCACGCAGGGAGATCATCTCATTAAGCTCTTTAGCTTCTCAATCTTCCACCTTCTGGCTCATACAGCACAAGCTTTGGCTTCCTGTCCGCAGTACCCACCGAAGCAGCAGATACGCCTCAGACATGAAGCCAATATCTTTTGTAAAGGCTACTCCTGTCCTGTGGCCCATGTCCTTCCACAGCCCTCCTGTGAAGCTGCAGGTGGTTACCTGCTGCGCTTTCAAAAGTGCTGCTCCCAAATGGGAAGAGAAACTCCCTTGTGTTGCCATTATTTTAGACCACTGATACAAGGCTTCAGCCTTCTTGTGTGGCACTCTAAACAGATGTTAGAAAAATTAATTGAGGCATTAGCTCCTGCAGATGACTTCATCAAGCACAGTGGCATTTTGCAGCTAGAATAATCTCCCTTTAGCGCTTTTAGTTTTATCACTTTTGCAATTAGCAACACGTTTATAGCACTAGAAGAGACTGATAAGAGTATTCAGGCTTGTTCCTGGTCACTGAGCAGCAGGGTTTCTGACTTTCACTTAAACAGGTTTGTGATTGTTTGGGCTAAAGAAGAATTGATACTTACCTTTAAGAAATGGCCAGGGAATTCCTAGAGTATATGGGATTTAGGAAACAAAGTACCTACTAAATTCTTTGGGATTTGGCAACGTAACTTTCACAATCCTTCAAAAATCACAGTGTTAGATTTCACTGAGAGAAAATAGATTTTTCCTGGAATCATAAAACAACAGCAACTGAAAGGGACCTCTGGAGGCTGCTGTCTTCATCCCCCTGCTCAAAGTAGGTAATTTTGAGTGTCAAACTCTGCTCTTGGCATGGTGTTATGGTAGGGGAGAGCTGAAGAGCCCTGAAAACACTACAGAGAGATTTGACAGTCACAAATAATTGACTGATATTAACTTTTGAATGGTCGTCCCTGGTCTGAGCTACTGAGCGCTTCTCCAGGGTATTCTGCTATATAAAGGGGGTTTTGATGTTTTCTGTTCTCACCAGAAAGGTGTTAGAGTTTGTACTGGTGAAGCATTCAGCTAACTGGTGCAGGTTACCATGTGAAGCTGCAATCCTACAGCAGCACTTTGGAAAGCTGTTTGGGGACAGAGCGTTTTCCTCTTGAGTCCCAGGATCATTTAGAAAGGTGGTGTAAACACAATTACAACTGCTACTTCAAGCACTGATTCCAAATCAGAGATTGAAGTTTTTCATGGCATAATCTTTTATTGTATTCTATTGTTTGTTTCCTGCTTTATTGTTAGCTTGTCTTTCTTTCCAATTTGTATTTCTTTCCCAACCTTCCTCTGCAAAAGAAAGAAATTCCTCTTTAAAGCAGCTCTTTTCCCAGTTGCCATGATCAGCTGTGATCTTTCTGTCCTTGCTGGCCCCACAACCCTTTTCCCTCCCCTAAGGATGCCAAACCCATTGCCTTGTGACACCCTGGGCTGGAGGTCTCCGTGGCCGTGCCAAGACATGTGCTCGCTCATGGCATCCCATCCTGTACCAGATGAAGCATTCAGATCTGTCTGAAAGAGCATCTGCTACTTCAACACATAAAGGTACTTGTTCAGGGCATAGACTGTGGTCCTTTGTGTTTACAGAGGAGCCTGGCTTTGAATCCCAGGATAATATTTCTGCACGTGGCCTGTGGCTGATGGAGGAGCTCTGTGGACACAGTCATTCCCAGTGGAGACCCATTTATGTGATACTTATTCATTGCTCCTGGGATGTAGGGAGTGAAAGTAGGTGCTCTTTGACATCCGAAGCATTAACAAGAAGACAACTAAGGAATACCTTTTTATTTTTTTTTCCTCAATTTAAAAGTGTGTGTTACTTACTAATGTAACTGAAGAACAAAATGGAGCAAAGTCTGTGATGAAATATTTAAGTTCTTCACATCTTAGTGTTTTCATCTCTGTACCTCTGAGGGCCAACACTCTGACTCTGGCTTTGTAGTGCCAGATAGCAACAGCATTTTGTCTCTGCTTGTAGTACCTCCTCAGCCTCCAGCTATGTGCTGCTGCCAGCTGAGGCTCCTGCGCAGGGGGAGTGAATGCCTGGTGTTGAATCCCAGCACACTCATAGTGCAACCACTTGTTACCAGAAGCCTGAATTAATCAGCTTGGAAAATTTATTAGATTAGCAAGGAATGACAGTGACCCAGAGAATGAACTCTGGCAGGGGAGGCTGAAACAGAAGTTGGGCTTCTGCTTGTCCCTAGAGGAATTTGGAAATACTTTACATAAAAAAAACCCTGCAACAAATGGCATCACAGAAATGTGGGATTTCACAGCTTGGGGGCTGTGAAACATTGAGTATAAGGTTAGATTTCCAGAGGCATCAGTTTCTTCTCCATCCTCAGTCTCTCTGGAAAGCCAGTGGAGAGTATTTTATTGTTCCAGCTCTTTCAGTTGGTGAAAAGGAGGATGAATAAGCACATGTCTCTCTGGAAAGATAAGCTTTCAGGGGACTACAATGGATGCAGAGGACCCTATAGCCTCTATTACCTATTGGTCTGCTGGCCAGCTGTGGCAAAATTGCCCAAAGACTGTAGAAGCCAGATTTAATGAACATACATGGACTCTCTTTTGCAGAAGTATGGTAAGATAGGAAAAAGCAAATGATACCTTCCAGAGCCTTTTTCTGGAATGTCACAGAAGGAATTCAGAATATGTCTGAATAGTCCTGATCCTAAGATTTTTCTTCTGTTGTCTGAGAGACCCTTTCATTGATGAAGATGTCTTGTCTCTACATGTTTGCATAGCTGCAAGTAATGCAGAAAGGTTTTGCTTTCAGAGCCAGCAGAGATGACATGCCACACAGTACAAATGGGATGCTGACACAATTCTCTGACGTGCTTATGAAAATTCATAGCAAAAAGCTTTCCCTTTCTGCTTTCTCTCATGTTAGTGGGTCCAGTTCAGGTTGAGGCCCGTGTACAGTTTCTAAACTGGGGAGAGCTCCTTCCAGCCTACCAGAAGACCATCCTGCAGCTGCTCTTCAAGTCATCTTTTTCATCTGGTCCCAAGGATGCCAGCACATCTCCCAGGCATCTGTCAGGCACAGAGTTTTCTGCACTTCATCTAGAGAAACAAACTGCACAACCTGAAATAAGAAAATCCATTTGCTGGGATTCATCTAGTATCAGAAAACACGAGAATCTGAGAATTATAGACAGGCATAAGTACAGAGATGTTAAGTTCCCAATCCTGGTCTTTTTCTGTGCTACCACACCAGGAAGAAAACCCACTGTGACAAATGGACAGATGAAATAAAAAATGTCATTACATCAGGCTGCTCTATTACAAAAACATGTCTGGGCAGGTAAAACAAAGACATGTGGCTCCCTTATGTTAAAAATGAACCAACTTTCACCTTCAAGGTACAGTATTTCATGGCTTGTAATTTGTAGTGGATCTATGATTTCTCAAATCACCTAGCTTTTTTCCTTCTATATAAGGAAATTACCTAGGGCTAATTCATTCCTGAAGATTTTTTATCAGGAGCTGAAATCTTCATTATCTGTATTTTCTATTAGTTGCTGGAAGGTCTGCATTTCTCATAGAAACTATCACATGAAAATGTGGGGAGGAAAAAAGTCTCTGACCTTCCCTTCAAATGGAGTTTCATAACTGAAAAAAAAACAAGCCTTGGTAACAGCTTCAGGTCTGCTCAACTAGTTCCATAATACTGTCATAGATTTTAGCTTGTTTTCTTCTTGCTCCAATGCTTTAGTTTTCGGTCACCAAATGACTTTTTGGGGATGCCCAGAGTTGCTGTGTTACTTAGTGGTCCAAGCTTTGGGGTTCTCATCCACAGTTCCACCATGGCACAGTGTCAGCCTCACCTGTCCGGAGTCTGACAACATGTTCTGAACTAATCTCTGCTGAGGTACTAGGAATATGAAAAATTATGTACCTGTGCTGCAACTCATCCCATCTCCGACATCATACACGGGATCATTAAGCACTGCCATGGCTTTGATGGACTGCCAGGGATACTTGGTATCCAGGTCATCTGTCAGTCACAGCCAGTTGTGCAAATGCTTTACGAATGCAAGTAAGAGTTACACCAACCCCCTGGCTCCACCAGCAGCAGTGAGATTTGAGAGAATCCTATCTTGGATAATGCGGGCAGCATCCTGCCTACGATGCCAAAGTCAGGCAGACAGTGAGGCACCAGCATTCTTTCTGTGCTGCTGATGTTGGTCAAGGGGCAGAGTGTCAGGAGGCAAGGCATCAACAGGGCTATTGAAATAATATGGAAGTGTGCTGTAAATAACACCTTTCATCCTCAAGGTACCGCCAATCACTTTATACTATACACTGTTAAATACTGGCAGGAAAGGACCCTATACACCAATGGCAGAGCAGAGCATGCTGAGCCATGCTTGGCAAGAAAACAGCTTTCACCATCAGTGTATGATCATGAAAGTGTAGCCCAATGTAAGGGAGTGGGATTTTTTGACAACTCTGAATTTGAGCAGAATGGGGCTGCAGAGAAGCAGGTGAAATTACAGTATATCAGCTCACACAGGCACCTCAGGTACTTTGATGATGTGTCAGATTGTACCCATGGTCACATTGTAGTGGATGGATGAGTATTCAGGAAGGAGATAGGCATGTGGTTATGCGAGTCCTGAGAATTTCTAATTGCAAATATTATTAGAATTCTATTTGCGTTAATATAGATATGAATGCAACATTAATATAGCAATACAATATTAATATAATAATATATATGTTGTTATATTAATATTGAGCTGGTAAGAAAGAGCTGAAAGTACGGCTTAGTACCTCCTCATCCTGCTGTGTTATTCAAACTCATAGGAAAATTATTAGCTCATTCACATAATAATATATTGAATAGTATCTCATACACTTAGCTTAATTATACCCATCTCAGGTATGTCTAAATCAGCTACTGTCATACACAGCAGCCAAGTCTGAAGAGGAACAAATGTCTGCTTAAATCTGATTTAGTCCTGCCTTTGTCTCTGTGGTGTGGCACAGCTGCAGCCTGCAGCTTCAGGGTTGCACTTGGAAGGGAGTAATATTTACGCTGTCCCCATAGGGATCTGTGGGATTTAGTGGGTGCTTATAGGATATGGGAAGAAAATTAATTTAAACCTCTGTGAGAAAATTCCAACCTGACCTAAAAAGGCAATATCTTCCAGACTTCACATGCTCTCGGTCAGTTCCACTGAAAACATTGACTATAAATGCTGCTGTGCTCTGTTTTAATCCTCAAGGCAAAAGTAAGGTCACTACTGCAAAAAAGTGGTAGCATTTTCTATCTAAAACAAGCCTGCAGCTTATTGAATTTTGCTCTAATTAGGAAGTTTTTTTTTATGTCTCTCTTCTCCTCTCCACTGCACGCTGTGTTTTCCTTGGCCTTGAGGTGGGGGAAAAGCTTTTGTGGGAGATTTTTAAACTTCATGGGTCTTTTACTCCTGGCTTATGTTCGATAGTTGTGCATAGTTCGCAGAGGGCAGACTGTTAGATGTCGCTGTGTGGTTTAGGAGCCCCTGAGAAGATGTGTCCTGCTTCCCTTCATCCCTTTGAGCTCTCTCTGGACCATGTCCTCTTGTACTGCCAGTGCTACCAAATAGCACAAGAATATTGATGACCCAGAGAAGGGTTTCTGGGTCCCTCTGATAATGCTGTCATGGTTCGAAGGTGGTCACTGAAGCTTTGTGATTCAGGATGTTGTTTGTCTTTTGAGGCTCAAGGTTTAAAAATGATATGTTGTTAAATAGGGATCAAAGGCCAAAGGAAAGTGACTTTATGGATACCTGCAGGTTGTGGAATAAGTAGCTGCCACAGGGTAAACACTCCTCTGCTGTGGTAAGAGAGTCGCTGCTCTGGCTTGGGCACTGATGTTTGACCGCTGTGTCAGAAGCACAGTTATGAAGAATTGTGCTTTCATTACCCCAGGTCTCAGGCTGGCATGAACCAAATGGTTATGGGACTCGGTGCTGTGTTTATGGGTATTTTGGGGTATTTATTCTCAGGATTGGAGCTCATGTGTGGGCAGGTGCCCTCAGACAAGAAGGGCAGGAGCAGGGCTTGCTGCATCTAGGGTGGGGAGTGCACATGTTTATTTACAAGTGGTACTGTGTGTGATGACCTCTTGCATATGTGGAGATTGGTTGTACACTCTGTGAATCACACCAACTGGTGAGCTGCATGAGCATAACATACAGCCAAGAGTTTAGGGAAGTGTTGTGTTTTTCTGTCTAGGCTATTCACTTCTCTCTCAATCAATAACAAACTTTAAAAAGTAGGAAGAGGCTCCTTTTTGGCTATCATCACACTGTCATCCTCTTCTCTGGGATTTTAATTTCCTCTGCCCCCTGCCCCATTAACACTAGGTAAGTGTGTTAGGAAGATAAAAATCAGCTTACAACTTTATGGACAATTGATTGGAAGAAAAAAAGAGTGCTGAGCATAGCTGGCTCAAGCCTGCATAAGACCTCTTAAAAATTATTTACTAGATACTCAATAAAGTGTGCCAGAATAGCCTGTTAAAACTGTGGAGGCAAGAGCCTCGGGGGAGATTTCCCTGCTCTGCTCTGTGCCAGCCCAGCTGTGGCTGTTAGAAGCATTAGGAGTAAACACATCTCCAATCAACATCCAGTTCCTTTCTGTCTGCAGCAAATTTAAGTATGATATTTGTAGGCATCAGTCATCTCTGATCCGCTTTGATCCATTCTTTCCAACTGAAGAAGCTGCGCTTTGAAAGAAAACACCATCTTCATCTTTTCAGTGGCAGAATTAGAGAGAAATACCAAGACTCCAACTTTCAAAATTGCTTCTGATGCCTTTAATATTTATTTTAACTTCTAAAAAATATCTGAGGGCCTGATCCAGGATCAGACATAGGCAAGGAAAGCAGCAGCAGATGCTCCACCTCAGTTTGTGGATAACACATCTCAGCAGTGCCAGGCTCCAAGGTTATCACAAACACTCCCATCTAGACTAGAACATTAAGTCCTTGTTGGAGCCCATCTAATGTAAATACATTTTTACCAAGAATGCTCACCCCTTGCATGCATATTCATGACATGCCAGTTCCTGACAAAGATAATGCTCTGTGCAGCAAGCACTGTTATTAGCTCTGACTGACAAATGGATTTCTAATCTAATGTATGTCACACGTGGATCACAAGAGCTTTGAAGTCAAATGCGTTCCTGGGAGCTGAGCTACTTTTGTTATAGCATAGCATTAAAGTGGAGAGGCATGAAGTCCCCTGCTGCTGGATGGCACTCAGCAGTCAATAAATAGGAGGTGAGGGCACCTCACTATCACTGGAAACGTTGTGTCTGGAATAGAAAGCTGTGCTCTGAACTGCCACAGCTCGGCTGGGAAGGGGGTGCCTGTGCTTGGCTCCTCCAAGCAAGGTGCCACAGTCAGTGAGAGGAAGGAGCACAGTGCCATGTCCAAGAGCCACTTTCAGAGAAGGAAATAGCATGGCTGCCTCTGAAATACCTTGTCTAAAGTGTCTGAAACGACATTCTCTGAGCAAGGCCATAATTTAATTTCTTGAACAAATGGTGCTTATCATGCCAAAGTGAGCAATAACAAAGATTCTCCATCCCCATCCAAATAATGCATTCACACCTATTCTGTACACCTGCAATCCCCTATCACATGCAACTCTTTTGCCTATTTTTAAAAGGAAACATTGACTTGAAGGCAAAGGCGTTCATAAAGGATTTATGCCTGGAGCAAACCAGGAGCAAACCGAGCTCACAGTATGGCTCAGAGGCAGCTGGACCATTCAGCTGACACTGGATGAATAAAAACTTCTCAGCTCATGAAGAAGTCGCAGATCTGGCATGTTTTCCCTGTTGCAGATCTGGTATGTTATTTTGCAATCAATACCGAGACTGAACAAGGTATAACACAACTGTTCCTTGCTTTGTGTACACCATAAACCATCAGCAGATGGTTGACTGCTTGTATGCTTACCCCTATATAATTCCTTAATCCCGCTCAAGTAGCCACTAGTAAGCATCAAAAGTAACATGGAGACTGAAGTAGATGCATCATCTCTTCATATTAATAGTGTAGCATGAAAAACTGTAATGAAATCATCGCTGTATTGAGCAATGGTACTTAATCACTGACTGCAACATTTTACCAGTTAAGAGCAATCAGTGTAGTGGTTATCTTGCACAACACAAGAGCATGCTTGTGTGCTGAGTTGAAGCACAGGTGATGATAAAAGCCACATATATACATAGATATATCTCAACAGCATCCACAAACTTGGCAATAATAACCTGGTGTGATTTTTTTCAAGGTTGCAGTATCCTCTGCAGCCCAGCTTCTTCATCCAAATGAAGCTTTACTGAATGAAATCTATTGGAAAGCTCATGTTAGCCAGCCCTGAACTCACAGAATTGTTATGCCTCATTAATTTGGTGTGTTTATTTAGATTGGCTGGTATGTTCCTAAAATAGGTAATTTAGCATTTTTTAAAAAAATTCTGATTGCTTCATGGTGCTTTGAATGGCTCTGAATAAAAACTGCTCTGTTGCTCTTTCGTCTTTCTCATTTGAATGCAATGGATACCTTACAAATGAACAGAGCTGGAAAGGTGTTTAATTTATGAACCAAGACGTACTTCTAAATAATGTCTAATTAAGTTCGTTCATGACCTGGAAAATGATGCCTAGCTTAGTCTGGGCATTGCAAACCATTAGTAAACATTTTAATTGTAATAATTGCCACTGGCAGCAGGAAGTTTTTTTTCAGGAAGGCAGCTAATTTCTGTCAACAGAGGGAATCTGAAATGTGAGGAACACCCACCCTGTCTTTTTAAAATATCAACAAAAGCAGCTACAAGCCAGTGTGACAAATTCTTGGTTTCACTTTAGAGGAATGATGATGTGGTTTGGAAAAGCTGAGGATATATTCCCAGGCACTTGAAACCACCTCCTTCACCAGCAACCCAAAAGGCAGATTGAGAGGGAGCAATGAAACATGCTGCTAGTGAGAGGCTGCAGGACAGGCCGCTTTGGAAGACATGGATGTAAGACACTGGTAGGTGGTGTGTGCACAAAACAGTCCACATTATTGCTGTGTCTGAGATGCAATAGCTGCTCGCTTTGCCTCTGGAGGCTCCCAGCTTCACAGCGTGGTTCGTTACTGGGCTGAGAGCCAGCACCCTGCCACGCTGCAGGCGATGCTCTGCCAAACTCAGAGGGAGCTGCAGTTGTTTATGCTGGCGCGAACCACCTCCACATCTAACTTCTAAAAGATGTCAAAAACTGGACCCCCATCCAAAAATTCAGAATTGAGTATAAGATTGTTGTCAAATGCTGTAATTAGACACAGAGCTGTAGATGAGGGGTAAAATACACCATTATTTCTTTGTTAAATTAACTTTTTCACCCAATGCTTATGACACTCACTGTGAAGACATCACTTGTAATATTTTTTTCCCTGTGCACTCAGTGTGGTTCCATCTTACAGGCACTTTAGCACAGAATTAATTACTACATTAATGGATGTCTATAGTCCATTAGTAAATTAAGACCTGATGCTAATTCTCTTGGGGGGAAGAAGAGGGGAGTCTATTTAATACCAAATCATTCAGTTCATTGCCAATGGACTCTAAATGTTCAAAGGCAGCAAGAGAAGTACATCAAAGATGCTTTAATTTGAAAAACATAAGGGAAGCTGATCTTAAGGCCTGTCCATGTTACAGAACATACAGCAGTGATTAAATTAGCTTTGAATTTATTATCAACCACATCAGTAGGGAGTGGGTAGGATGAACCTGTACCACCAGGCATTTTTCTCAAATAGTGCCTGACAATGCAGGTGTTTAACTTACTTTACCTGGCACTTGGAAGGGTACAGGTAGCCTGAAATTTTGTGGGTTTATAAACTTCAAAGAGTGAGATTGCTCCTGCCCACTCTCCAAATCTGACAGTCTTGAACATCCCTGTAATAAAGTCTGGAGAACCCAGACACAAGGTCAAGGAAAACACGGACACGAGTAAACACATGTTTATAATTGGCAGAGGACTTTGGACTTTTCTGGTGCCTAAATCCTGAATTTGCCTCTATGTGTGAGAAGTGCTGCTGGTGTAGGCAGTGCCATCGTTCCAATGCAGTCTGAGATCACCCCATTACGTCTGACTATGGTGAATGAGGGTCCTGGCGTGCCCAGGTTTGCTGCTGCTGCTGCCCCACACCCTGCCTGCCTTCGCCTGCTGCCATGGTCGCACCACCCACATCAGCACCTTGCCCTGACGTTACCCTGCATGGGTAATGTGTGGTCTTAACCACAGTTGCATTGCTTCATCTTATGGAGATATAAATAACAGCTGTGTGTTCAAACCTGATAGCGCTTGACTCCTGCCTGAACATTACTGCATTTTCTGCACTATAAATACGAGTCACACGGATGCATTTTGCCTTTAATAGTACACAAAAATGAAATTTGCTCCACAAGGGATGTAATCACTGCCCAAAACCCATTCATGTGTGTTTTTCCTCTCTGCCGGCAAAAATATAACAGTTAATTAGGCTGGAAAACCCAAAGGAAAGTGAATTCAGATGGCCAATCGCAGAGTGGCATGGAAAATATCTCCATGACAACAGAAATTTACAGCACTTCAATTTTAATATATCAGAGGATAAGGATAATTTCACAACCACTATGCAGAAGATATACCCCTTTCTCTTTCTTTTGATAGTTCCTAGATAAAATGGAAGGCATGTTAATGTGGTCCCTGATGTGAAAGTGAAAACAGGATTATGAAAACTAAAAGTTGCAAATACACCAGCAAGGTGAAAACTTGCTCTGCTGCTTAGGACAAACATTTAGGCCTTTTTTGGTGAGATACTACAATATATCGGAGAGATTTCTTCACACATTTTAGTATTATGTACATATTTACTAACATAGGGTTCAATGAGGTTCAAGTAGCATAAGAAGGTACCAGTTCCCATTCTGAGCAGCACAGTTCACATCATGGAGAGATTATCCCTAATTATCATCTTCTAATGTTACTGTTTTATACCCCATAATGAATTCCATGGTGAAAAAGAAAAACAGAAGGGAAAAGATGAGTTTAGAGATAAGTGATATATATCAAAAAATCTGACATGTTCTCTGCTCATAATGAGCAGGAGTATTATATTTCCATTTTAAATACTGCATTCATTGTATTTTGTAAATGTATCCAGAAGCATGAATGCCTCTTGTAGAAAAAGTCTTAAGGTATTTAGTAGGGGACAAATCAATTAGGCATCTGTAGTTATTTCATTATTGATTTCACTAAAATTAATATATTTGTATTTTTAGTAAAAAATCAAACTTAAGTATGATAGTATTGGCTGCTGTCAATATTTACTTTTTTATTACTTATTTATTAACAGGAAATACATCACTTTTGATTAGATTCAATAGGACACTCCTGTATGTAAGAGAATATCTTACTATTCTACCTACAAAGAGCTCATCTCCTCTCATTTTCTCATTTTTACACATTTGAGCATGTTTTGTTTGTCTCCTTCCAAGCAGCCATGCCTTGAACTTGTCCTCTTAGACAGTGAGGCCTGTGAGTTTGCAGAGACAAATATGCTGTGTATAAATACATGAAAAAGGCAGGGTGAGGAGTCACTGCAGCTTTCTTGTTTGTTTTCTGTAATACAATATGGAAAGTACTAATAGGATTAGCCTTTTGTGATGAGTGATAACAATGTATTAGAAACAAATGTTAATAGGCAGCATGAAATTACTAACAAAGTAGAAAATTGCTAATAAAATTCAATGGACCTAATTCTAACTTTGATAATATGTCCAGCTTTGAGAGCCCTTTTCTATAAAGCAAGCAGTGAAAGAGAAGAATTTTCAGCTCAGAGCCCAAGGCTGCCACTCTTTTAAATTCTTACACTGTTTTTCATGCTGGAAAGTGACATCCAGCACCGGGAAAGTGTAAATTGCCATGTTTTCAAACAATCCAAACAGGACGAAATGCTGCCTGAATGTATTACCTGCGTGGAAACCAGTGTGCCCAGGCAGGTACCTACCCAGCCCTCCCTGAGACACGGTGCTCTCTGGTGATGCAGTGCAAACGAGAAAGGGAGGAAAACTTGGCTTTGGGGCACATTTTGTTCCCTTGAACATGATGAGCATATTTCTCTGGCCAGCCCTAAAATTATCGAGGCTCCCAATGAGTCTGCAGAGCTGGGAGGGGAACACAGCAATGCGGGTGATCTGGGAGTGCGGGGACTGGAGTCAGAGCAAGACAGGAGTTGGGGAGAGCAAAGAGAGTTGATATTGATACCTGCCTCACGAAGCCCCAGGCTCTAGCTCTCTAGGACACCTTGCCTGACTTTTTCCTCTGGCCATGATATAACTGTTTCAATCTTAAGACAAGCCTTGGATATTCCTTCACTAAAAAGTAAATAAATAAATTCAAAACAAGCCCAGACCCAAGTGCATTGTGTGGGAAGGAAGCTGAGAGCACGGGCAGAAAGACCAGACAAATGGAGGGAAAACTGGTAAAAGCAGACAAAGGAATTTAAAATGCACAATAAATAAATGAATTGGATAAACAGTAGGGCCAAAAAGTAAACCAGAATAAAGACCTGTGTTCTGTAATAACTCCTTCAAAACTACTCAGATTAAAGGAGAAAGTAGAGATCAAACGAGCTAATTTAAGCAGATGCCAGGCTGAAAGGATAATGTGAACCTTAATTACTTACTCTTACTCTTCCTTCTCTTCTTAACTAAGTGAATTTCCCAGCCAGTATTTTTGAGTTTTGCCAGACAGGAACCCGACTGCCATTTCAACCAAGGGATTTGGCAAGGTCCTCCTCCTCGCCACGTTCTTCTTTCCATTTTCCTTAGATTTAATTATTTTCCAGCCTGCACTTCTAGCTGCTCCTGTACTGAAAATCACTGTAAAAACTATTTATGAACAGCCCCAGGAGTGGCTCGGATGCCACAAGGCCCTGCATTGTTGTCAGTCAAGGTGATGCCTTGTACATAGAATCATATGGGGCTGGAAGGGACCTCTGAAGATCATCTAGTCCAACCCCACCGCCAGAGCATGTCTACCTAGAGCATGTTGCACAGGAACTTGTCCAGGCATGTTTTGAATGTCTCCAGAGAAGGAGACTCCACCACCTCTCTGGGAAGCCTGTTCCAGTGCTCTACCACCCTCACAGTAAAGAAGTTCCTCCTCATGTTTAGGTGGAACTTCTTATACCCAAGTTTGTGCCCATTTCCTCTTGTCCTGTCACTGGGCACCACTGAGAAAAGACTGTCCTCCTGACACCCACCCTTTAAGTCTTTGTAAGCATTGATCAGATCCCTTCTAAGTCTTCTCAAGACTAAAAAGACCCAAGTCCCTCAGCCTTTCCTCATAGGAGAGATGCTCCAGGCCCTTAATCATCTTTGTGTCCCTTTGTTGTACCCTCTCCAGCAGTTCCCTGCCCTTCTTGAACTAGGGAGCCCAGAACTGGACACAGTACTCCAGATTTGGACTCACCAGGGCAGAGTAGAGGGGCAGGATGACCTCCCT
>BJBW01008761.1:0-12450 GCA_004320125.1 Scolopax mira
TGCAGGGACAGGACGAGGGGCAATGGGTTTAAACTGAAGAAAGGCAGATTTAGATTGCAGATTAGAAGAAGTTCTTTCCAATGAGGGTGGTGGAGCACTGGAAGAGGTTGCCCGGGGAGGTGGTTGGGGCCCCTTCCCTGGAGACATTCAAGATAAGGCTTGAGGAGGCCCTGGGCAACCTGGTCTGGTTGGGGGTGTCCCTGCTGACTGTGGGGGGGTCGGACTATATGACCTTTGGAGGTCCCTTCCGGCCCAGATGATTCTATGAAAACTGGAGTTCAACAACAGCACACACACTTTCAACACTTTCGGTGTTTGTCAGCACACACTATTACGGCAATAAACCATTTTGCTTCCAAGGGGCATGAAGTTGATGACCCCTTGTCCTCTGATAACAGAGGTGTAAGTTACGAGGCAGAGCAAAGCACACCTGCCGAAGCAGGGGTGACTCGGGGAGCCAGGCTGTGTCCCCCTACCCCCAGCCATATTGTCATCATCACATCCCCCTCCCCAGGCTGCCAGTAGCCACAGGCTGCGGGAGGGACACCCCCTTTTCCCCTCCTGCCCAGCAGCAGCTTGATCCCACACGGACACAGGAACACCTGCAGCTCTGCTGGGAGGGAGCAGGACCCCTCTGTGCTGGGCAGGGGATAACACATAATAAAATACCACATAAATAAAACCTCTCCAGCCAAACACCTCGTCACCGCTGGGAAGGAGCCGTGGTGAGTCAGTCAGCGTCCCAGCCTCCCACCTACTCTATGCCTGCTGTACCTTTGTGTTTTCCCCTAAAATTTATCTACTTGTTTAAAAAAAAAAACACCAAAACACAAAACAAAAAAACAACCAATAATTGAAAACTTGATTTATTCTCGGACTTAGAAAACACCAGGAGATAAACAAGTGATAGAAGAAAAACCAGATGTTACAGAGAGAACACCTCAGTATTTGGCATTTACAAACTATCTGGCAGTGACATCATTTAAAGTGCAGACTTGCTTTGCTGCAAAAAGAACAGAATAACGTAAAATTTGCTTAGAAAAAAACACTAACTAGAAGAGTATGCAAAATTACTAATTTTTTTATTTTTTTTTTTTTTTTAAAAACCAAGCACATTGCTCTCTCCATCCTCCCAGCCCTAAGCAAATCGTTACCTGTGCAGAGGGCTGGCCAAGGTGGCCCTGAGCCCCCGTGGGGACATCTGGCAGGCAGAGACACCCCTGCCTTCACGGGTGAGGTGCCTCAGAAGCTTCTCTGATATTCCCCACAAGAGGGCTCCTCTCATCTCAGCAATCACGGGAAAGCTTGTAAGATGCTCAAGCAGCTATGATTAAAATACCTCTAACTGGTATAAGTGTGTGTAATCCCACCCCACCCCCCCCCAAGCACTGTACTCATTGTGCCATCTGGGCATTTATGAATGGCAGAGTAAAGAAAAACAAACCCTCACCCCGGTAATTAAGCCATTCACCTGCAGAAAGCTTAGTAAAGTGCAGCCAACCATCTGCCCAACAATAAAGGCATCCATCCATCTGCAGAGTCCTCGTGGAGCTGTTAAGGTTTTACCCGGGATCAGCCCTAAAAGTCTGTATATCCAGCCACAGGAGGGGAAAAACAAATACCAAACACGCACCGCCCCCCCAGCTACTCAGCTGGTTTGTTGTGGTTTTTAAACAGGAGCAATAAGTCAACCAGTAGCTAATTTCACTGAAGCAGGAGGAGAGGTTGACCTTCCTGAGGAGCTGGATCAGACACGCAGCCAAAGCCCTCCCTGGGCACACACATCTGCTCCCTCCCGCAGGGACCAAAGGATCTTCTCCCTCCAACACACTGTGAGGGTGGTTCCTGTTCGTGAACACCTGGGAAGCAGCCCCCGTGACAACTCAGAGACCTAAAAGAACCTCAACAGCCGACAAACAAGCTTCACAGAAGTCATCCAACTCTGGCATTTCACACACAAGCAAGTTTTGGATGAACTTTGCCAGCACAAAGCAATTTAAACTCAAAATACCCAACACGTCCTGCCAGCAGGTCCACCTCCTGTCCACAAATGAATAAAAGATCAACACAGGAACGTGAAATGAAACTGCAAAGCACACTCAGAATAAACCTAGGCACATAAGTCCATTTAAAACCATACATATGTAAAAGACGTATCAGCTGGCAGCTTTGGTAAACAATTGAAAAGACATAATAAAATTAAAAAAAAATAATAAATCGCATCAATAACATCGAGAACTTGAGAAGAATTTGTTAAACGTGGCTTTAAAAACACATGGACAGCCCGTTCTTCCTGGGGAAAGCAAAGTTAATGTGGTTGCAAACTCTAAGCCACATAGGATGACAGACGTGCATCCATCCCATAGGTGAAGTGTGGAGCGAGGGGTGGCTGGGGGTGACTTGTAAAAAGGGATTTCTGAGCAAAAGCACTATCCTTCCAGAAGGGTGGCGTTTGGATGGGTCTGCCCACGGTTGCTGCTTGTGAGCACGTGCCCACGTTATGTAAAACACGCACTAAAAACACGATACCGGGGAAACAGAGTTAATTAATCAACAGCCATATGGCCTGTTCGTGTGCTGTTTTGATGAAAAAAAACCTCCCTCCGTGACTCAGAGAGATAAACTTGGCCGTGTGTTGGAGAAGCGAAGGGCTGGCAAAGGGCAAGCGGCAACGTACTGTGGAAGGAGGAGAAAAAAAAAAAAAAAAAGGAAAAGAGAGGGAAAAAAAAAAAAAAAACCAAAACAAAAAGGAGAAAGGAGAGGGCTGAAAGGTGGAATCAGAGCCCAGCAAGCAGCCCATGTGCCAAAAAGGCCACCCCTTCCCACTGCCTGCAAAAAAGCAAACAGCATCTGCGCCCCCAGCAGCGCCACAGCGGCCCACCCGCTTGCGTAAGCCCCAAAATCTCCTCCCTGCCCCCTCAGGGTGAAAAGAAAAGCCTTTTTTAAAACCCTCTCCACAGACCCGCACCCCTCCGTAAAAGTGATGGCAAGGCAACCCCCCCCCCCCGCCCGCCCTACGGGACCCACGGGCTCGCAGGACCCCGTCGCTCGCACACCCCCCCCCCCCCCCCCAAACCCCCCCCCCCCCCCCCGCCCCCCCCCCCCCCCCCCGCCCCCCCCCCCCCCCCCTAGGCCGCGGTAACCCCGCCGAGACACCCCCCCGCCGGGGCGCACCTCACCCCCGGTCCCGTTAGCCGGGCGCCGCAGGTATTCACCGGAACGGCGGCAGCCCGCCGCTACCCTCAGCTCCCCTTCAAAACCCCGCAGCCCGGGCCTCCCCCGCCTCAGGAGTCTCCCGCAGCACACACACACACGTTCCCCCCCGCACACACCCGAGCCCCGAAACGAACGGAGCCCACCCGCCGACACCCCTCCGCAAGCCCTGGGACTGAGGGGATGGGGGGGGTCTCCCCGTCACGGCGGGACAACAGCCCCGACGCGCCGCCCCCACCGGCTCTGCCCGCAGCCCGGGCGGGCCGCAGCGCCCCGGCGTAAGGCCGGCCCCGGGTCCGCGGGCGGCGATTCTCCGCGGGGGAAGGGAGGAAAAAACCGCTCCCTCCTCCCCTCGCGGCCCGGGGCACCGGCGGCCCCGCACCTGTTGCGGGAGGAGGCCGCCGCTGCGCTCCCTCGTCTCACGGCCGCCCGCAGCCCGGCCGGCACCGCAGCGACCGCCCGCAGCCGCCGCGTCCCGGTCCTCTTCACCCTCCCTCCCCGCGCAAACCGCCCGCAGCTCCTCACCTGCGGGGCGCCGGCCCCCGCCGCTCCTGCCCGCGGCCTCCGCCATGTCTCCTCCTCGCCCAGCGCGGCTGCTCCGCCCCGCGGATCCCCGGGCAGGTGAGAGCGCCACGTCCCGTCCTTCCCCCGCTCCCGCTTCTCTCCCGCCCCTCTCGGCTCCTTCGCCGGCGGGATCAGCCCGGGAGCAGGTGAGGGCGGGCCCAGCGCCCGCCGGCGGGAAAGGGCCGCCCCTCACGGGCACCGGACCCCGCCGCCCGACCTGCGGGGTCGGGCACCGCAGATACACCGGTTTTTCCCCAGGTGCATACACCTCCACACAGCTCATTGAGGCACCGGCGCGCAGAGAGACAACAGTTTTTTTCGGGGGGTTGATTAAATTAATTGGGCGGCGGGTGGGAGGTTTGGTAGCCCCCTCAGAAGCCCATCAGGGGAAGAAGCAAACTCCTATCACCTCGTTAGTGCAGCACACGCTCTTAAACGGATGGGTACGGCCCCTGAGGTGCCCGCAACACCTCACTTCCTCCCAAAAACGGCTCTGTGAAGAGTTTTCACCACATCAGTCCTTTCTGCAGAGGTCACGGTCTTGTCGCCTTTCCTGTGCGTTCACCTAAACTTGCCTGAAGCTGCTGCCCGTAAATGTTTCTCTTAAAATCATTCGATCGTTTTGGTTTTCCTCTGCTGGCAGGCAGTACCCACGGGCACAATTACGGCTGATGGAGGGTGAACGAATCGAGGACTTGTGGTAGGACATCAATCGAGGACATCAAGCAGATGGTGCAGCTCCCTCACTCTGGACCAAGCAAACTTCCTCCACCTCACAAAATGTCCTCCTTTCACCAACAGTTCAGTTCACGGCATGAGGTCTTCTACCAGGGGAAGAGAGGATGAATGTTTCGTTGCACCAGGAACCATCTGTGCTCCAGGACAGAAGGAGCTGGGGCTTGGGTGGTAACTGCATCCTGCAGCTTGTGGGTAGGAGAGTGTGTGTGGAACAAGAACAAGGCTGGGCTCTACAGTGAAAGGTGCAAGAGACTCCAAAACCTGCATTGCCTTGGTCAAGTTTTCATTTCTGGGTTGTGCCTGGGTCTCTTAACAGAGGTGGAGAGGTGTCTCTCGGTCCACCCAAGCCCTGGATTACAACAGCACACTAGGCAAGGGCCAAGAGGCTACCCAAGGTCAAGGGGAGTGGTATGTCCTAGAGTCAAAAGGTTGCCCTGGGCAAAATCCCACACTAAAATTTAACATGTCCTTACAACATCATCTCAAACGTGGTCCACGTAGGCATCCACCAGCATATACAGGGAGCCAGGCTGAGGAATCCCAGCCTGAGCTGCCTGATAGAACCTGGCCCAAAATGTTCTCTTCTCTTCGGCAGAGCTGGCATCACTGAGCACCCCGAGTCACAGAGAAGAGGGAAGAGTCTGCCTCTTCCAAAGCATCAACACACAAATAAAGCAACACAATGACATTCTGCACGAAATCTGAGATTTTTCAAACTGTAGTCAGGGGCTGGTACAGGGTCACGTTTCACACAAAAATCAAATCAGGGGAGTTCATTGTCTCAGGCTCAGCTTTTTCACTGGTAGTTGCTTTGGGTTTTGCAAGTCTTCCCAGTGCTTAAAAACCGCCTTGAAGTAGTACTGTTTTCTGCTGTAGTAACAGTAGAAATTGTTAAACAGTAGCTCATTGCTCCTGAAACATAGTTACGTTTTTGGAACCAGTTGAATCTGTGCCCAAACATCGGTGGAACCATCTTCAGAGTAAAAAAATGTCTGACTAAAATTATTTAATGTACTTTTCTTTGTTTAACCTATTTTTTTTTAATATATAATTGTTGCTCTGCAGGAAATTTTTGCAGACTAAAAACATGTTAGGACAACATATTTATGTTTAGAAAAAAATATTTCATTTTCTTTGAAAAATACTTGCTAGACCTGAAAAATTCAGGGCATGAGCTGTTTGCTGATTACCAATGGTTATGAAGAAAGAAGCAGCTTCTGTCCAGGCAAGTCTTACCCACCATGGAATTTTTTGCAGCTGCCCTGTAAGTATCTGATGGTTCCCAGCACTAGAACCCTGGGGTGACAGGGAGAGAGGCTGGGCAGGGAATATCCACTGTCCTTTTTCGTTCCATGTGAGAAAAGACAAGCTGCATAAACAAAAGCAGAAGAAAAGAACAGGCCACAGTGACTATTCAGGGCACGGAGGCAGGACATTCGTTTCTCGAGTCAAGTAGAGAACCCAGAGAAGGATTTTGTTTGATTGCCAGCCCAGGAATTAGACTGAACAGGGAAACTGAGAAAATACTCAATGCTATGATTATCCAACTCAAATCACAGTAACTTTAACATGTATCAGAAAGGTTCCCTTGATACTCAGTATGATTTCCCCCCCCCCCCTCTTTTTCTTCATTCCAATATTTTCCATTTCTACACCTTTATTATTTTAAAAATCCAAAAAATATAGGAAAAAGTCAGTCTTAGGTTCTTTTTATTTTCAACTGTGTATGTCAGAGATAGCTTTAGAACAAGCTAACATTATACTGTGGTTCAGGTGTATGCAACTGGTACAGTTCAGTAGTACATAAACAACTCTAAAACAAATGCACCATAGAACTTAAATTACCAAAAATAAACAATATGGTAAAAACAATTACCTGTAGGTCTTGCACACTAAAATACCTACTTATGATTGAAATTATGAAGTTCTACTACAGATTATTGAGATATATTACAAAGAAAAAGAAACTTGAGAAGTCGGCGTCACATTTTGGTTTTGTTCCAGTGATGTACACTCACATGAAATCTTACATCAGTTTTTCATGAAATTAACATCTGGTTACTTTAACTACAGTATTTCATGAGCTCAGAATGGTTTTTTGGTGCGGTTGTTTGTGGGTTTTTTTGTTTTTTTTTAAATTTTTGAAAAACTTGCATGTAAAAACATTGAAAGTAAAATAAAGTTGCAGGTTGTTTACAGATGCCTTATGGATTATAGGAGTAAAAGCAGTCAGGAAGCTGCAGTGTTTTTAACATTGGTAAACAAATACTGGATTAAAGTGCAACAGTCCTTCTGACAGCACACCTGCTCCCTGCGGGGAGGAAAACTCTTCCTCTCTGCAGAGAAGAAGAAAAATTCAGTGTCAGGGGCGTTTCTGTCTGAAGTCAGTGATGGCCTTCCAGAGCGTGCATAGCATTCCTCCCCTGGAAGAAGAAAAATCAGAGAGATGCTCAGTTACAAAAATACTCTTGGGTCTTGGGCCCGAGAACGTTCTAGTCTAGGTGCCTTCTGATTTTCTCGCTCTGGTTTTCACCAGTGAAATCGAGGGGGAAGGCTGATCAAAGGTGACATTCAACACACGATACACAAACAGGGAACAGAGTCCTTTTTCTGATTACACTACAGGGCAATCTTCCCACTTTCCAGATGCCTGCTGTCTGGAATTCAGACTTCTGGTCCAAAGGACCTGCATAACCCACAGCAGAACTTCCAACATTGTGAAAGTGTTGATTATGAAACAATCTTACCACCTGCCTTTTTTTTTTTTTTTAAATTTTTATTTAGTTACTAATTTTTTAATTGCCTGGGCACGCACAGAGTGTTTGATAATTTCTATTGTTTCTGCCCAAACTTGGTTCTGCAGCGATCCACCCCCTGAGCATGATTAGCTGAAATCTAGTGTTAGTTGCAGTCCATGAGTAGTGTTCCTGAAGTTCTGATGATGATAAACTACAGAAACTTTTAAAATAAAAGCAAGGCTGGAATGGGAAACCCAGTCTCTTCAGCTGTAAGGTAAAAGTTTAACTTTAAAATTTTCCTATTGCTTTCCTTTACTAGAAAAGCTCATTTTAAAATGTAAAAAGTGTGAGGAATGCATCAATACACAAAGACATGCAGGAAAGTGTTACTTATTTTAAATTCTAGTAAATAGGGGCTTAGTATCAGTTATTTCACAACTCCTGTTCAAGTGCAGTCTGTTTAACTGTGAAGCATTACCTCAGTCTCAAACATTTCAGGTCATCTCGTGTAACATAGCAGAGAACATCCATTAACGTATAGTCTTCAGCCAAGAACTACCAAAAAAAAAAAAAAAAACCCCAAACAGTTTAGATGAACATCTTGTTAGAAATATAATCTAACTTTCTAAATGTTATATACCAACTGCCCTTAAGAATAGAAGTTTAAGTTTAGAAGAAACTTAAAAATGAGGTACACACAGCAGATTAATCCACATTGTTTCTAGAAATAGAGGAAAACCACACTGGGCTACTCAAAACTGTTGCCCACCGGCCTTTCTGCTGTTCTCTCTGATACCTCAAACTCACTGATTTCAATGAACGCAAATTAGAGCCTGATTAATGCCACATTTCACCCCCCAGGAAATTAAAAAACATCAGTGAAGCCCTATGTTTTCAAAAGCGGCGTCTAAAGTTGATGTGCTTGAATTTTGAGGGATCTTGGATTGGATCTGTAGGAGTGATAACTGCATGCAGGTTTTCTGAAATCAGCTGAAATTCTGAGATGCTCAACACCTCTAAAATTATGTAACTTTTTGCTGCAGAGCAGACCCAGCTACTTCAGGAAATTTCCTTTCAACACAGTTAGCAAAGGCTGAACCCTGTATCCAGGGTATATTCAGCAGCAACTGCTGCAATGCGTTAAAAGACACTGAAAAATTATGAACTAGAGCAATACTCTTTATTTATCAGGGCATTTTATTCCCTTATTCCTAACCTGACACAGGAATTATTAACAACACTGCATTTTGAATGAAAATCTTGGCATTCGTGCCTTTTTCCTCCCCTTTGGAAACAGATTCATCTCTCGAAATGTGCTGAAGCAATCAAAAAGGTTTGGTAGCTTCTTGCAGGGAGTCAGAAAAGAGAGAGTGTGAATGGAGCCATCATTACCTTGTTTATGGTGGCCTCATCAGCCCCGTGAACGCTCAGCCAGTTTATGAGATCGGGGTCTTCGGTCCCCGCGCCAGCGGGATGACGGTGACACACAGACAATCCGGGAATATCTGCAACAAGCATTTTTCAGAACAGGTTTGGTGTTGCCAAAGCAACCTCTCTTGGCGTTTTTTGACTGCTGAAGCCCTTTCTCCAGCGAGCTTCCCCTTCCAGCTTAGAATCCCAGTATAATAAAGATATATATTTATATATATTTAATATACAAATATTATATATTTATACCGGCATAAATAAACGTCAATTCCCAAAGCACACATTTAAGTTCAGTTTGTAGCCAGTTACACACTAATTATCCTGCTTGGTTAGGGATACAGTTCAAATACTATGAACCCTGATACAGACGTTTTCTGTCCTCTTCAGAAAATTACTTTCCTAGTACAAGGCACATCTTTTTCACTGTTTCTACCCTAAAGCTGCTGCAACAATTTAACTAAGCCGTTCAGTGTAACTCATGTAATCCGTGCGTAGGCAACGCCTGAGGATTGAGGATCAGGTGCTTTTGGAAAGCAACACTGCTTTGAAGCACAGTACACCAAAACATCAAACTGCATTAGCTCTTCCACCGTCCTCGGGGCAGGTGGATTTGTCAAACTCAGCTTCCCTCAGTAAGCTTTAAGTTGTATTTACATCTCACCAATTAAATCCTCTCGAACTTTCAGTGTAACAATTTGGACCAGTCTGCAATTTAGAGAACACACACCCAAACATACTATTTGTAAAGAGGATAATCTAGTATTTATTCTGTGGGATGTCAGCCTTGCACTCTTCCACAATCAAAAATATTTAAATCGTACCATCCTTTATACATGATTAACCAATTCAGTAATTTGTTTTCACAACATACCTTCTTACTTCAAAGCAAATCCTACCAGGAGCAGCACAATAAAGCACCTCAAGAAAACTCAAAAAACTCTCAAAAAGAACAGAAGTTGAACTGCCACTGTCTTCATCTGTAGCCAGTATGAAATGTTTCTCTGAAAGCTCTTCTCACTCACCTATTGGCTGTGACCTAAGCCGCAGGTTTCGGATCTCTTGATCTTTTTCTTCTATAGCTTGATGTAAGAGGACTTGAAATTCTCTCTCCTTTTGAACCAACTCCTCCAATAACCTGTGAAGTAACAGGAAGGAAGCACACATTTCCTTAAGTTCTACACTTAAACTGGAAACTACCTTGACTTGAAAAAAAACTTTCATAGGAATAGATATATTATGACCTATAAAGACATAAACATTTACTGGTTCTTAAAGCTATAGCTCTTAAAAAAAAAGAAAAGAAAAAAAAAGAGAGCCCCCCAAACACACCAGCCTCCTTATACACATCCACCCACTAAACAGGTGGAATGGTACAAAATTTCAGTGAAATTTCTACATCCAGCATTCTGTTTTTAAGCAAAACTGTTTAATTGAGAGGAACAAATATCAAAGTGTTCCATAAACCAAGGGCTCAACTTCGTGACATAATCCCTTGTAAGGAGAAATGCCAGTTCACCTCTCTCCAGGAGACCTTTTCAAAGGTATGGCAAGGGTGGAGCTGCGATAAAAACGTGGTGAAAACTTATGGTTGCATTTCTTAAATGACAAAAATAAATTCTCAGCCACAAAAGGGCTGTCCCTCACATACCAGGTGCTACCCTCCTATCTAGATGAAGAGTGAGAAAGGAGGTGGCAAAATACCTTTTGACCCCTCCTAAGCAATTACTTTTGAGAACGTCAGGAAGACACAAACTGGAACCCATGTCTGACTTCCTTCCCAACACAAACTCAGAGAGAAACCCAAAGAGATTGAGTGGTCACCACATTTCAAACCAATCAAAGGAAAAGAATCAATGGAAAATTAGAATCTGAAACTGCTGTAATTGTTATTTTAGAAAAGTGTTTTAATAGAAAGGAAGACTTGAGAAAAATGTGTATTCAGGATATGTATTTGGACATGGAGAACACTCATATGTGTTTATGACACTTATAAACCTGTCACTGACTTCTGAGTCTTAGGAAGTTCTGCCTTGAAAGGATTGCAGCACCTTCATCCCTTCCTCAAAGCCTTTGTCAGCCTGAAAATGATGCGATAACTGTTCTATTTTGGTATGATTTTGTTTCCTTTTTTTAAAAAAATTTTATTTATTTATACCGGTTAAGCGCTGCAAGTTTTTTTCCTGGGACACTGAAAGAAAGGGACATTCTGGAATTCACAGAATCTTCTGGAATTCTGGAATCACAGAATCAATCTAGGTTGGAAGGGACCTTAAAGATCATCTAGTCCAACCATCAACTTAACTCTGACAAAAAAAATAAATAAGAAATATGGAATAAAAATCCCTAAACCATATACCTGAGGACCATGTCAACCCATCTTTTGAACACCTCCAGGGATGGTGCCTCAACCACTTCCCTGGGAAGCCTGTTCCAGTGCTTGATAACCCTTTTGGTGAAGAAATGCTTCCTAACATCTGATCTGAACCTCTCCCGGCGCAACTTGAGGCCATTTCCTCTTGTTCTACCTCGATCCCCTCGTCCTGTTCATTGATAAAGATGTTAAAGAGAAGGGTCCCAGTACCGAGCCCTGTGAGACACCACCCGTGACCAGTCACCAACTGGATTTAACTCCATTCATCACCACTCTCTGGGCCTGGCCCTCCAGCCAGTTTTTAACCCAGTGGGGAGTATTCCCATTTAAGCCATGGGCAGCCAGTTTCTCCAGGAGAATACTGTGTGAGAGTGTATCAAAGGTCTTTCTAAAGTTTAGGTAAATAACATCCACAGCTTTTCCTTCATCCACCAATCAAGTCACTTTGTCATAGAAGGAGATCAGGTTTGTCAAGCAGGACCTGCCCCTCGTGAACCCGTGCTGGCTGGGCATGATCACCTGGGCGTCCTTCATGTGCTGCATAATGGCAGGTTGATCTGTTCCATCACCTTCCCAGGCACAGAGGTCAGACTGACAGGCCTGGAGTTCCCTGGATCATCCTTCTGACCCTTCTTGTGGATGGGCATCACGTTTGCTGGATGACAGTCAGCTGGGACCTCCCCAGTTTGCCAGGGCTGCTGGTAAATGATGGAGAGTGGCTCCTCAACCACTTCCTCCAGCTCCCTCAGAACCCTCGGTGTACTGTAACATTCAGTTACAGAACATGTGCCACAAAAGCACCCTGACCTGTCTTTGCCCAGAAGCACCTCATATAATTGATTTGTAAAAACATCTAGCCCTACTTCCAGCTCGTGTACAGGCCAGCCAGCAGATCCTTGCACCTGAGTGCTGCCACACCTGAGCTAACGATTCTTAATGAGTTCACCCCACATGTGAACAGAGCTGCTTCCTGCCCCTACGCACACCCACAGCCCCATAAATCCCCAATATTCTGTCCAGACAGGTGGGCAGCCACCTTTCAGTTAATTTATTCTTCCTCTATCCATTCTGGTTAAAAAAGGCCTTCAGGGGCCAATAAAATAATCCACTATTCTCTCTGGCTGCTTATGTCAATAAAATTTTAATTAATACTTACACAAATACTACTACCTTATTAAAACCAGTAGCATCTAATGAATTACTCTAATTATGGCAAAATTCTTGGGCGCATTTAAAAGCAAAGTGAAATAGAACATATTAATTTAAATTGGAACAGTAATTACAAAGAATGTTCTAGCAGCACAGCAACTGTCTTAGTGAAGACATGATCAGGATCATAGTCAAAATTTACTGAGGTCAGTAGGAAATTCAATGTCACAAATCAGATGCTGCAAAAAC
>BJBW01008763.1:0-27816 GCA_004320125.1 Scolopax mira
TGGGTATGGCTCTTTCCTGCGCTTTGAGGAGTGCCTCCTTGAAGGATGACCAGCCTCCTGGGCACCTTTGCCCTTCAAGGGACACTTTCAACCATTCTCCTGAAGAGGCTAAAGTCTGCCCTTCAGAAGTCCAAGGTGGCAGTTCTGCCGCTCCTGCCTTGCTTCAGTAAGAATTGAATGTTGTGTGTTTTTCCCCATAATATATTTAGGTGCACAAGCTCTCCATCCCTTTCTGTAGGTATTACTGAAGGCTGTTAATTTCCATTTCAGTCAGAAAACTAAAATGTGCCATAGTGGGAGAAGACCAGTACAGAGAACAAGTAGATTCATCAGCTCTGTCATTAACAGTCTGTCCTCTAATGTGTGATTCTCACCCCATCAGTGAGCTCTAGTGCAGGTGCAGCAAGATCTGGATGGAGCAAACACGTGAACACACCTGGACAGTTACTCCTTGCCTTTGTGTTTGGGTTGTTCACATCAAGGCTGTGGTGCTCCACTGGTGCTCCACAGCCTCTATCAATCAAAGGACCACTGAGGAGTTTAAAAAAATCATCTGACAAGGTCTAATTATTTTGAAAATAATCCACATACCGTTTTTCCTATACTCATCCCATTTTTCAACTGAATATAAGCTGGCATGCTTTCAATGTTTATTACTTTTCATCTTCCCTGATTTTATTCCTTTCCTATTCACAAGGAGGTTTGTGTATTTTCATAATGTTTTGCAGTTGCAACATTTCATAATTTATGGCCCACCAGTGATTCACTGCACACAGATTGATAAATTGCTGGACAGGGACAATACAGGGGACATTCAGCCTTGTTTGGTTTTTTTTTTTTGGTAGTCTTGTGAATATATTACTTTGACTTTCAGAAATGTGTGGCCATCAAAATTAATTATTAAAAAAAGTAATAACCTCTACTCTCTCTTTAGATTTCTGAAATCAGAATGCAGAGGTATTTTGACTTGTTTTTCCTGAACAAATTCAACTGCTTTCTGCCATAAGCATTAACTGACAAAATGAAGCAATTCCTCTTCTGTGAAAGAACACGTGGAACAAATAGGAAAATCAGTGGTGTCTAATACAGCAGGAGAAACTCATCTAGCAGCATAGTTACAGTCCCGATGTCATATGCGATCATGGTTGATATGAAGACAATGAGGCTCATTGAATGATGCCAATCTACTTCCATTTTGTTACAAGAAGGTTATGTATAGTGTGGAAGCTTACTCACTTTTCATAATACAAATAGAGCAGGATACCATCAGGAAAAAAATGTGACACAAATTAAACAGTGCAGAGCATATAATTCTCATGCTGCAGGCATACAGTGACTTGAACAAACACATTAGCCTCATACAGTGGCTGCAGTTGCTATAAAACTGGTGACCAAGGTGATTCGTGATTGTTAAAAGAACTGCTTAAGAAAATTGATCTTTTGTTCCCCATCCTTCTTGCCTCTGTCCCTTTTAGAAGAGCTTTGTGCAATGACAGCAGCAGCACCTGGGCCAGCTGTGTGTGACCCCAGGCACCTGCTGGTGGTACCCCCCATCAACCAGCGATCCCTCCTGCAGCTGTATGGGTCAGAGGAGGGGCTTTTTCTGTGAAAAGGAGGTGGCCTGACAGGGACAGAGATTTTGCCTGGCTTTTCCCATTTGGGCTGATACGCATTGCTGTACCTCAGCATGAGGAGAGAACGTTAAAACAGGATCGCACATGGCAAAACATATTTAGAGGTAGGTGCTTCTCTTGTCCTGAGTTGATACAGGTTATTTTTATATTGTTCTGTCTTTAAAACAGAAACAAGAAAGTGAGCAGATTTTGTCCAGATGAGTTAGACTTTCCTGTAGCTGGTTAGAAAAGGTCAGGTCACTTGCTGTGAGCCAGATACGAATCTGCTTGAACCAAAGCAGACTTATCAATGGCCTCTCCTGTCCATGCCTCTCATTTAGTCCTGCTGGCATTTGGATTTTAAGACACCTCATACAGTAAAAAAAATCAGCAAGCCTTGCATGGGTTCAATGGGGAAAGCAGGCTTCATGACCCAGAAATTGAACAAATTTTCCACTTGAGTCTTTGTACCATAATTTCTCCGAGCACTTATTGAAAACACAGTTTATATAAGTAAAGCAGAGCACTTTACTGCACATCTGATATTTTTATAAGAGAGAAATGCCTCATTTTAAACTGTCCTGTCTGAAATGTTTTTGCTCACAGCTACTGCTGCCTGTCTTCTTCGATTCTTTTTATGGAAGAATTAGCCTCATCCTCTTATCCCTTTGCTACACCTTTTTCTGTTGCTCAAATCCATAACAAGACTGCTGTTTGGCTGCAGGCCCACAGACCAAGTTCAAGAGGACTTTTGCAAAGCATTTAACAGGTACTGTCTCATGTACCCCTCACCAAGAGAAGGCACGTGTTTGCTTTCCAGCTGGCCATTCTTTGCAGAGCCAAACTATTCTGCCAGACTAAGAAAGAGAAGCAAGATGGTCTCATGTGCATGGTCTCATGTGCTTGCCTGCTCCTTTTCACCATCAGCCTGGACAGATTCTGAACAACGTAGTAGATTTTAGCTGCATTTTGGATATGGATACCTAGTAGACTAATTCTTTTTCTTTAAGGAAAAAAAGGTTAGCTTTTCCCCTCTAGTGAATCTATAAAAGTTATACATTAATTGAAAGGTCTCACTGGTTACACTGTTAAAATGCTATGGCAGCATGTTCTGTGATAGATTTTGGCAAGCCAGCAATAAGCATAATTGTACCTTCAGGAGTGGGAATAGATACAAGAAAATCTTAATTTAGGCTAGCAGCTTTCATTTGTTTATCTACAAAATGTTGGACATGCACAGTATTAAATAACCATAGAAGACACCTCCAATTATATCTGTCTTAAATAACTATGGATTCTTTATACATTTAGAAAAAAGTTAGCAGAAGACAGATAATGAATCAGGTAATATATATGGATACTTAGGTCATTCTGATTTTATTATGAAAGACTGAAATCAAGGAAAGAGTGATTATGACAAAAAAGGAGGCAATTTATATTTAGTGCAAAGCTTATAAATATAAGCACAATTTATTAACAACCATCCATCCCCGGAGGATTTAGGATATAGTACAGGAGCTTTTGAGATAAGATTGAAAAAGTGAAGCAGAAAGTTGATGCATAACCTCATTTTCCCATTTTAAAATCAAGTACTTAGCTAACTACTGTATATTGCAGATTTAGCATAGCCAAAATCTTTTTTCATGACAAAAAATAAAGAACCTTTTAGAAAATTCAGGGCTGAGGTAGAGCTTTGATTTCTCTTCTCTGAATATTTGGTGGGTTTTCCTTGAAGGAAGACCTAAAGTTAAATAAAGAGGAAATAATAACAATTTTTTAGGTGTAAACATTCAAAAGGAAAAAATATCAACAGATCCACTCACAAATGGTTCTGCTAACCTTTTCAGGATGAAAAGAAGTTGAAGAGGAAGGGACATTTGGAAAATTCTGTCATAATTGATTCACTTTTGATGTGTCTATGTTTCCTAAGTGAGCCTCAGTTATGAGTTAGGTAAGAGCAAATGGGTGTGACTTTCAAAGTGACTCGATTCAATTAAATTAATTTCAAATAACTCACTTAATCCCTGACTCAAATCAACATGTATAATCCCTAAAATTTGTATTAAAATTTTTCATATTTAAATATGTAGTTGAATCGTATATTTAGTATTTAATTTTTAAATAAGTTAAACATTTTGTGAAAAGAATACTTTAAAAAAATGATAACTGCATATATTCTCTATGCAGTTTGATATTTCTTAAGTAATTAAAGCACTCTTAAGTGCTTTTAAAATCAATCAACTTATTCTACAAGGAAAATTACATAAAGTAACAAAACAATTTCAGTTATCACATCCTTCAGGATTTTAGATTGGAAAATATACTTCCCTGTCATCTCATTCATGCAGCATAGGAATAAATATTCTGTATGTTCTTCCTTTGGTTCCTATTAAGTTCTTAATTTTAAATGACTCAGCTGTTGAAATGGACTTGAAAATCTACTAAAATTGAGTAAATATTTGCTTTGAACTTATAGATCTAGGTAATGATGACCCAAAAAGCATAGGATTTAGCACTTTGACAAGCTGTGCCTATAGCCTCTTGGCAAGAAATTTCCATCAATTCAATAAGATGGAATTCTTCAAGTCTTCTTTGATAATGTTTTTTAATTAGGTTTTATAAGAAGTGGGTGGTTTAGGTCTCATAGTAGGCAATCAATATTTTTAATTTAAATTATGAATAGAGTACAGGAAGTAAAGTAACTTTTTTAAAGCTGTCAATGCACCGTTACTGGAATGTCTTACAAAAGTACTCATTGGTTTGTCTGGAACATGGAACATTTAAAATCTGTAAAAAAAAAGTTATCCTTTCTATGTTCAAAGCAAAACGAGGAAATAATGGAAATGCTGCTATTCTAGTTACAGTGTCATATCCATCAACACTGTTTGTGAGATACTCAAACCAAAGTACCCCTTCGGACATTGCAGACCCAAATGGGAACACAGCATGAATAAGGAATCAGGGAGGTCATACATGCAGGAGAATGAAGCACTGCCTCCACAGGGGACTTCAAGAAAGAAGTGGATATACACATAAGAAATTAAAGTTATACAAGGTGTTCTTCACATGAGAGTGAGGGAAGGGTAAGAAGTCAAAAAGTGGAAGAAGCAGGAGCTCCATGCACCCGGCTTTCACATCCCAGCAGGCTGAGAGGGGATCATCCTAAGGTGCCATTTTCTCAAACAGCCAGACCTTTGTCCTTCCCCAGGTGGTGTGTATTTCTGCTCATACTTCATTCTGTCTTGCAATGTCTGACTCTTGCTTAGGTTTTGCTTGTTTATTCACAAGAGAAAGGTTGTTTTCTTTTAATTCATTATTTTTTGGGCCATGCTTCCCCCACCCCTGCCTCGTGCTGCTTGTGACTGCCACAGGGGCTGGCTTACACTTTATGTCCTATGTATTATTACAGCCTGGGCTGCGTCTTCCTCAGTCCTGCGCTAACACACAGAGTCACCATCTCCTGGAAAAGAGTAAATCACTTACTGTGTCTTGGGAGATGGCCAGGGGGAATGTTCTGGAGCCCCTGCCAGTCCTGCTGGATGTGTCCCTGAGCCACGATGAGCTCCGCATGCCCATCCAGGAGACACTCCTTCCCCACCAAAGCAATCACTGTGGAGTCCACCTCCAGAAGGCAACCTTGCTTTTTTAAATAGCTGGTATCTGCTATTTTTAATACTTCTTGTAATTAACACAGCAGGAAGTAGTTATGCTTTTAGGTTCCTCAAAAGCAGAATATCCCCAGGCCTCAAAGCTGTTCTAGGCTTCTTCCAGCCCTGGCTGAACCCTCTGACGAAAACATTGCTAAGCCAGTTAGCGAGGTTCATTTTCTAAGTCAGCACATACCCAGCAGAAGCCAGACTTGCCTCCCTGGTTCACCTGCTTTTTTAATTTTTTTTTTTTATTTTAAACCAGTGCCTGCTCATACGGCAGCACTTCAGCTATGATAAGTAACAGTGATTCTCTGCTGCTTTCCAGCTGGCATTCATCTGCCTCTTCTCCCCACCCTCACTTCAGATATTAATTTCTTTTAAGTAGGAGAAGCGAGAGGAAGTATGTGATGGACGGGCTTATCCCAGATGTGCAGCAGGGAGTTGGGGCAGACGTTGATGCTGTCACTTTCTCTTGAGGAGAAAGCAATGCCCACAAGGTACCTGGCCATGCCATCATGCAACCTGTCCATGACCTGAGCAGGCACGTACTGAGACAAATGTGTCTGAGCCTGGCCCTATCTGGGACCTCATTAGCACCTTCTCTAGTTAAAATTCTTATAAACTGTGAAGGTTCAGAAAGCACGAATAATGCAATATGCCCTTCCAAAGGTCAAGGACATACTCGCCATGAGCATTTGTGATGTGTATGGCTTCTCTGCCATGTGTAAATGTACTGTGAAACAGGGCATGGACAGGTACCATCAGGCAGCTTCCTTTTTGACTTGCCATGCAGTAGGCAGCACATGTGCCTCCCCAGCACCATCGCCAAGGAACGTTTTAAAGTCTGTTCTGCATTTTGGTGAAATGCATTTTCCCCTGTCAGAAGTGACAACTATCCAGCTCGAAATTAGTCATGTTTTTGTTTTCTCTTTTCTTTGAAAGTGATCAATGGAGTATTGCTGCTGCATTATGAGCAGACAGAGAACATTGTTATGGCGGCTTTTATTTAACTGCAGCTGCAAACATTATGTTAGCAAATCAGCTCTCTGCTCTCATTGAATTTGCTGTCTACAGCCCTATAGTTCAGGGAAAGCTGTACCAAAATGCATGAAACACTCAAAAGCAAGAAGCCATTTAGAACAGAAACAGCAATGGAAAATAATTGACCAGAGCCAGCAAAGTCCTGTATTAAATTACCAGTGATAGATCAAAGGACAACTGCACAGCTTTGAATAATGGAGCTTTGCATCTTTCTCTGACATTTAGGCCAACATTTGATTTAAAAACTGAAGTGTCCAATCCCTGCTAATGGCATCTTTGAAAATCTCCAGCTGCATTCACTCTATAGTCCAGGGACATAAAATCCTCTTCTTTTTCCTGAAAACCAACTGATGTCAGCAGTTAGCATGAGCTTTTACACAGAAACTTCAAAATACTCAGTCTTAGTATTGCTGGGTATTACAGGAGGAGTAAAATTCCGTTTATTCTTTGTCACAATAATAAAAAATAGCAGAAAAAAAAAAAAGAGGAAATTACTATCCTTTCAGTGATCTCAGCTCTCTGCCATCCAGCACGGGGACTGGTGTCTCCTTTCAGAGATAACAGCACAAAGACTCATGTCAGCTAAAGGAGGCACTGGCAGTAGTTTTTTGCTAAGAAGAAAACCCAGAGCACTTGCTGGTTTCCACCTTCTACAGTTCATCTGAATCACATCCATCATGGCCTTACATGGTGGTGGAAGGAGTCTCCTCCATCTTTTCTGACCAGATGAAGGGTTAGGAAATCTCTGCATTGAGGAAAGCACAGCATTTGTTCCCTTCTGAAGCCTGAAGGATGGGAATGCAGATATACAGAAGTGTTGATTAATGGTAGTGAGCATATTCTGCACCCAGAAAAGGGATTAAATATTAGTAGAGAAAAAACCAATACATTTGTGCAATCACACCTACAATTCTTTCAGAAAAAAGTATAAAATACAAACTTGAAACAATCTTTTAACTGAGACTTGCTAGTATTTAGTTTTTTAGCTCCTCATCTTCCTTACATCAAAACCCAAAAGAGATTTTTTGGCTGATGGAATTTGGCATGGTTCCACTAATTTCAGTGGAGTGGTGACAGTACCTGCCAGAGGAAGACCTGCTATCAGGACTAATGAATGCTGGTATCACTCCTACAGATCTGAATGCCAAAGCTTCCTCCTGACCCATCAGATGCTGAGCACCTCTGACCTTAGAAAAGATATGTGCCAGTAGCCTTATTGAGATCCTGTCCCCTGCTTGAGAAGTGGCAAGTACTTTGATTGCTGTGCTCGCAAGACTACCTATCAGTGAAATTTTCAGCTGAGACTTTTTAATTTATATTCTAGATAGATGTTCTCTATTTCCAGAAAAATTGCTTCCATTTTGGCTGCAGAATCACAGAATGGTCAAGGTTGGGAAGGTTGTCGTTATTAATTATTAGAAACAGTTTCTCTCTTGCACACAGGGAAGAACAGATGCTGAGGGAAAGCTTTGAAGAAACTCAAATTTCTTGAAAGTTGTTGTTTTTTTTTTTTTTTCCCCTTGGATTCTTGCAAATTGTGCAGAAAAGACTTTAAAATAATACTATATTTCAGACTACATAGGTTTACAAAATAATCCACAGTAAACTACATTCTGCAAGTATACATTTAAATGTATTCTATACACATGGCTATGGGACAGATTTATATAAAATAAAAAGCATTTTCCTCTTCATGAATACACATATTTGAATAAGGGCCACATGCATGTATATATCCATACAAAGCATGTCTGTAGGATTGGCATCAGTTAGCTGAGTAAACAGAGTTCTTTTTTTGGGTCTGTAATTCATTCGTCCAGAGCTATGAGATGTGCATCAAGAGAAAATAAAAACTTATTATTGAAGTCCCTAGATCAAATTCTATTAATCTTTCTTGTATAATTTGTAGTCTCTTTGGTGTGTACTCCACTCAGTTATGTGTATCTCTGCATGACCATAGCATAAGGCAAAGAGTAAAACACTTGCTTCAGAAGCCAATATATGTTTTTTTCTGATTACCAAGGAAGGCTTTGGCTGATGTGAGATTATCAGACAAAATAAAGGTTTAATGCATCTGAATAGCAGAGATGTCACTACTTTTCCAGGTTAATTTCAAAAGAGATATGGACATTTATTATAATACAGAGCCTATTCTTACCTTGTAGGCTTGAAAACTATCTCAGGAAGGAGAAAATGAGTTTACCTTGTTACAGTAGCAAAACATTCTTAGAGAAATATTCAGCAAAGTAGACAGACACACTGCAATATCTGAGTTCACAGTGTATTCAGGAGAAAAGATTTGCTGTGTCAATTTTCATAGATTTAGCCAAGTCTCAAAATATGATGGATTCATCACAGACTAAACTTATCTGTCAAGGGAAATAAGCTAGGTAAATCCTTGAATAACGGTGAGACAATAAAGCTGCATTTTTTTTGCTTGAAACTTTAAGGAAACAAACAAAAGATTTCTCATTGGATGGATATTTTGATATTTTTTCTAATTTAAAGAAACCTGTGATCATAAAAAAAAAAAAAGCGGACAGATCAGATAGATAAACTATTCCGAAGGAACTAAATACCAAGGGTTATTTATTTGATGTAGAGCACCAAGGCTCATATGGCCATATGCAGAGAGCTCCAATTGAAAAGAAAATAATTTCAGATCTGCTCTCTTGCTGATAAACTGTAATTGGGGGCTGATTGAATGTGAGGAGACTTTCATTCTTTTCTACCCAGTCTGACCTGACAGCCCTGGTCATTTCCTGCCAGAGGCTGGAATAGGCTTTCTCAATCACTAGAAAAATGCATTTAGCTTGCTGAGAAAGTACTTGAGTAGTATCTTGAAACACTTCTCATTTACTAAGTAAAATGGGATGCTGCACACAAGGGAAGCATTTGGAAGGTGGACTGGCATTTTAAATAGGGATTCAGCAGCAGATTGTCAACTAATCAGTGCCACTTATTTGATTATTTTTCCAATCTCTTGCGCAAATGCTACCCCAAAGTCCTCCAACACCATTGATGGCAGGACCCTTCACAACCACGTCTCCCACTGTAAAGACTCTGCATAAGCTTCTTGTCAACCAGCTCTGCATAAACTTCTTGCATCATGTAAATACAGCTGAAGGTGCACAAACACAAGCTTAGCACCAGGCTTGCTCCTGGCCTTTGTTCCCATCTCAGTTTAAAGGCTGTTGGGGAATTTCAGCTCTCCCTGGTTCCAGGCAGTGCTAGGCTTTGAGCTACAGCCTGACACCTGCTGGAGTTTCAGGAAGGTCTTTGCTGAAGCTTGCAGTGCCTGAGCATGGCACTCATACCAGGCACACCACCAATTTGGCTTGTTGGCTGGCTGCCAGCAGCCAAGGGGGAGCAACGTGGAGAGGCAGAACCATGCAGGCCACTAAGGAAGTTCACACTGATGCTGAGTTCCCTCCACTGTGGTTTTGCCATTCTCTCCAGGCTCTTGATCCCAAAGTGTGACTGCAAGTCCTTAACTTTGATGGCTGTGCCTTCATTCCCATGCTGTAGCAGAACAGGGTTTGAGTCCTTTGGACGAGAAACATGACTGAACAGATTTTTTGTCATCTCAAACCATGTTGGAAACTGCACAGAGTCCTCCTATGAAATCCAGTCCTAGAATTTTGAAAATCCTCTTCTAGGATTTTCCTAAACAGATCTTCCTTCAACGTGAGAAACAACGTACTGAAGACAGAAGAGGCAAGTGGCATTAGGGTCTCAGGGCACACAGCAGTGTCTACTGGCACTACAAAAAGAAATAATTATGGGCACCTTTGTCTATGTTGCTGGAACTGCAGCTGAGCTGGAGCTCTCTCTTCCCACTATTCAATTCCTAAGATGCAATATAAGAGTTTAATTTTTACTCTCCTTTTCTGAATACCACTTTATTAATATTATTCTTCTTGGTGGCTGACCTGATCTGCTGGGTTGTGGCAGATGTTGCACAATGACCTGATTTGCACAGGGTCCAGGTTGAAATAAAATTTTGATTATAGCAGCCTTGTTTTGTTGTCATTCCACCAAGGGTCCCCAAAGAATCTGTTTCTCCCCATGAACATGGTTGGATGGCACCGTGTATCCTGATTCCTCTTCACTCTCTTTTATTTGTTCTTTTTAAACCCATTCCAATATCTGGTAAGCCCACATCACTACTTCTTTTTACTTCACATAGCTTTGCATTAAATCTTTTATGAACTCTTAATTGCTTTGCTCATGCTTTTCTCATGGCTGGGACTTCCTGCTGTGTAAAATACACCCTGTTCCATCAAAAATACTTGTGAAAATTCGTCTTTTCCATAAAGAAAAATCCATTATCATTAAACACTGTACTTTCCTGCTCTGCCCTGTTATTAGGAACGCTGTATTATACAAGCTTTATCCTTAAATCAAAGGGAGAGGCTTATTGTATTTGCCTTTCATTTTCCATCTAGGGCAAAGCATCATGTGTGCTTATGTTGCCTGTAAATACCATGTAATACATTTTTCCTTAGCAAGACTTTATAGTTACTAATTAGGAAAGTAATTACACAAACTTGGGGAGAAAAATTTAAACTGTGGCAATTTATTCACATATTTACCCATAGCAGATAATACTTGAACTTCCATTAGCTGCAGGAGCACAAAGAATGTTAGAAACCTTTTGTTGTGTGTATTGTTCACTTAGATTGAGGCTGAGTCATAAAGACATGCATTTTGAAGAGAAGGTATCTGATTAGAGATGGAGGGATGATATATATGTTTAATCGGTTTACTCTATAGAAATATGTAGTGTACAACAATGTGTAAATTTTATTCAAAGATGAAAGCAAGCTGGAAGTGATAGACCTAGGTTACCTTGTTATCGATAGGTGTGGGGTTTAGGATTAAGAATGCATTTAGATATCTTGAAAGAAAACTGAATAAATATTTTCTGACACCAAACAGCAGATGATCTAGAGCTTAATTTTTCTGGTATGCATGTAGGGAGAGAGTGGGAGAAGGCAGAGAGGGCTACGGACGCTTGTCTTCTCTTTTGTATTTTAGAAATCAGACAGATCGAACTATTCTCTTGAGATGTCTGTTAGAGAGAAAATTTACAGTTCAACAATATTCTCTTGCAATGAAAATTTGATATGAGAAATTTGTTTTCTTAAAATTTGCAAGCTTCGATTGTTATACTTGCTACAATGTGCATGTTAAAAAACATACTATAGTTCAGACAGGAACACTAAATTCAACATTAGAAAATATACAGAAGTAGTTCAAAATTATTTATGTATGTGTATGACTTTTCAGCCTTTCAAGTCTGTCTGGTGGTCCCTGGGCTGCTCTCCCAATAATTAACACCTGATAAGCTATCTTCTGAGTAGGAATCATTCTGATAGGGATACACGCAGGGGCAGGAAAATCAGAAGCAATTAAAATGCTCATTTTTACTATCAGTATCTCCATGGGAGATCAAGCTGCAGGCTTGCCCAGAGTGACCTCATCACCTTTGAAGTTTTCACTAATTTCAACAGAAAACGTATATACCAGCACAGCCTGAAATATCCTTATTTGAAAACACCCAAGGTTTTATCACACAAAAACATCCAGGACAAAAAGAAAAATAACATCACACTCTTCATCAGTTGTTTGGACAAAAAAAAATGATTAAAAAGATATAGCTGCCATGTCACTACTCTGAATATGATAAAAGAAAAATGTGGAAAGAGGGATAGAGAGAAAGGCTGAGCATTCTTGGTAACTGCAGTAGGTAGTGAAGTTGAGAATTATGTGCATAAAACTAAGACTACGTCCTCAAAGCATCACAGCTATTGAGGAACAAACACAATATCAATTAAACAAAATTACCTATACAGACAGCAATGCAATATTAAAAGCATGTCAGGAAAGTGAATAGGCAGGAAAGTGAATAAATGTATATCTCAGGAGGTCAGGGATATGTAAGAAACCTAATCTCTCCTCGGGACAGGCTTCAGATCCATTCAGCCCAGACCTGCAGCCTTCTTCTGAGCAGCCTCTCCCTTGCTCTGATACTCCTTTCCAAGAGCATCATTTAGCCCTGCAAATATATGTTCTATTCCAAGAAGTTGATTTTTTTTATCCTTCTTACAATGAATTGTGAGCACTGTGTTTTCATACAAAGGATGCGAGGAACCTTGCTGTTTAAGACTCTTATCTGGTTCAGCATTAAGGAATTAATTCCCGTTCTAATCCAGCTGCTTCTCAGTGTCTGGCTGCCCTTTGCTGTGGTGGAACAATAGATCAAGACAGTCACACATCTACGGTTGAATTTATTTCAACCAAACAGTTTCATCTTATGAAAAAATGATATACTGTTATTTAATGCCTCATACCCCTTCATTTAAAATATATTGTGCAGCTGCCAGAATTGTGGTCTAAAATAGGTTGACAGCAGCAAAAAAAGATTTTCAAGTTCTTCTCACTTTTTTTGTTATGGAAACCTGACTTTGAGGTGGAACTTTTTAGTGTATGGACAATGCCAGAAAAAAAGCACCCTTTTTAAACTAGTGATTTTCCATTTGGTAAATCTTGAATGCATCATCTGCTCTATTATTAAGCTCATTTTTCACTTTTAACTTGTAAACAGAAGAAGCTCTTATGTACATACTATCTTAGAGGAAGTCATGGTACTTAAGTACACCTAAATGTTAGTTTTGTTTCTACTATACTGCTTAGCTGAAAATAGCATTTCCTGCTGCTGTTGAACCTTGTTATCAAAAGAACCTCTTGCCCATCATTCATAGGTCATACTCATGTTTCTGCATAACAAGAATGTAGTGCAACAAACTACAGACATTTTGTGAGATTTATGTTGGTTTTTCCTTGCTATAGCCAGCGTAAGCTAGATTCACATTTCTGTTACTCTGAGAGATATATACATATATATGTATATGTATATATATACATATACACATATATATGTGATGCTTGCCATTCTGATGGGTGATCCTTTTCTATACAACTCACGATGGGAGAGGAATGAGAAGAGAAGTTGTAGCTCAAAATGAATATATATATTAGTAGAATTGTATGAAATATATCTATATTTCTTCACAAAATTGTTTCATAATACACTGTTGTTTTCTTTAAATACAGCATACTTTTACTGTACATAAGAAGCTTTTTTGGGTGGCAGAGTATGATGGAACGCTGTCTGCACATTAACTGTCATTTTGGAATGACTTTAGAAAGGAATCCCTTAAGTCTCCAATGATATCTTTCTGACAGGCTCATAAACTCTGCAAATTGTTGGTAAGAGCAGCAAACAAACCTGTCAGCAATTCTGGCTCTCAGTGCTCTAATTTGAAGGGATGTGCAATGTGTTGGAGGAACCTAGGAAGCTGCAAATAGCTTGTTAGTGCAACTGATAAAATACAGACTGTGGCAATGCACAGTGTCTGCCAAAGCTTAACGCCACCCATGACTGAGAAGGTTAGACAATTTTGCTGCTAGAAGTGTCTCAGTATCTTATTGAAATTGGAGCAGTCGCTGAAAACGGAATGGAAGACCTGTGCAAAAACCAGCACTCATGTCGCTGAACTTCAAGCCGTGACAAACTCCCTTGGCTCTTTAATTTGGATGTGAAGTGGCAGTGTGTGGCTATGACTGGGGGCTCTATCACCTACAAGGGCTTCTCTGTACCCAAGGCTCTACTCTGTGCTGCTCTCCTTGCCTCCACAGCGGAAGCACCATGTGTTAGACCCTGTCCTATTCTTGACCTGTGCATGAGACAGCCCCTGGTACGTCATCAGTGAAGCAAGACAACTAGAGATGCTTGTGGGATCCTGGATGGAGCTACTGCATGGCATTTAAGTTCTGAGAGATGCATGTGTCCTTGCAGGGGACCAGGTAATCAAGATGAAATCAAATGCAGTAGATCCAGCAGGCTTGCAACAATCTGCAGAGATGTCATAAGAAATCTACCCATTTAATACATCTGGGTAAGTTTCAAAGGTTAGAGAAGCCAGGAGTACTTTTAGCCCAATATTAGTGTTCTTATGCCATTTGCTTAAAATACTTTCTAAAGGACAAAACGTAATGGTCCTTTAGAGCTCCATATAAGCAAAATAATAAGGCAGGCTCCAGTGGCTGTAAGAGCTCCAAGGGTTCCAATATGTGCTAATGGCCCCGAGGAGTGCTACCTGTGTCTCTGCCCAAGCTCCATGCCCCTTGGTCTGGGAGCATAATTTCAACTCAGGCCTGGGAACCCAGTCTGTGCCTGAGCTGCATGAAGGAGGATGACCTTGTCTCCAGCTCTGTCTTTTGCATTGCTTCTTGGTCATGCTTGTGGGTAATGTGTTTCCTGGATAGACCCCAGGCTTATACTGTAACTTGTCTTCAGTCCTGCCTTTGACCCTGTTGTCAGGATGGACTTTGGACTCGTGCTGTAGCCTTGCTTTCAGTCCTGTCTGGGGAATCGTCTCCATTTGCTCCTGACTGAATACTTGACTACTGTGTCTGGACTGTTGATGAACCCTGTCAATAGCACTTAGCTCTGTGTGGTGTGCACAGTGCCTGTGGGACTGTGCCCCATGGGTGATGGTATGTCCTGTGCTGTGATTGCCCTTGGCTCCTGGTTTGCTTGCTCTTAGGGAGAAGCAGCCCTTTCTGCTCCTTGCTGTGTGGCTTCAAAGCTTTGTAGACTTTGCAAGTGCAGCATACATCCTGAGTTTGCATACACAACTACTCTGATAGTATAGGCAAATTATGTTTTGGCTCTTCAAACAGACAATTAGAAATGTAAACCAGCCATTTGAACGCCCCAATAACCAGTTGTACACAACATCTGGTAGTTTGCAGGAGATCTGCCAATGTCCTTGAGACCCGAACAATGCAGATGGCCAGATCTTTTGTCTCTGGGGAACACAGAAAGTGGAATACTTCCTTTCAGTAGTGACTTTTTTCTTCCTGCAGTAGTACTTCATTCTGTTGTCATTCTATGTTGGAGTACTGCAAGGCTTAGTGTATTAGCTGTAGTCCCCACAGTTCTCAGCCTCTACCTCTGTCCCATGGCAGTGCTTTGATATTTGCAATCAGCAGACACTATTACAATGAGCTGAGCTGTTTGAACTAAAAAGCTTCTCATAAACAGAGTGAGTTTGTCTGCTCCTAAGACAGTCGTGGGCTCCAGACTGTGTCGGGATTTATTCATGCAAATTAAGAGATTGCACCACAGTGGGTGTCAGACAGCATGGGAATTGTCTCTTTAAATTTTGAAAACCAAAACAGAGTGAGGAAGGACTCTAGATGGAAATTATACAAAGACCTATAGGAATAAAACTGATTTCTTCAAGTTTGTAAGTGTTTTACCTAATTTCAGGCTAAAATGACAGTCCCTGCAGTTTCTTGGCACCCTCACATGACAGCGTTTGAGTGTTTGGTATTTCCATAAGTGAAGGAGGCTTGAGAACAAATTAATTGCCTTCAAGAAATACATTGATTGTTTGGAACTTTCTCTGTCCACATGCTTTTGTGACAGAAAATTCAGTTTCTAGTCATATTTTTTTTCTTCTGTCAGCTTCCAGCATGGAAAATTTCAGTGCTGTCAACAGTTTCAACGTTCTGTTGTAAAAAATTGCAATAAATCTCAGTTTTGAGAACATTTTTGTTAGAGTCAGAATATTTTGCTCTGTAGCAGGTCCCATTTTGGGCTTCGATCTGGAACCCTCATTCCCATTGAAGCCTCCATCTCTGTGCAGCAGGGCTCTGGGTTGCCAAATTTACACAGCTGCTTCTCAGTGTTTCTTGGCTTCCTGTGTCCTCTTCTGAGTGGAGTTTCCCAGTTTCCCACTCTGAGTAGGTTGCCTGAGAACTAGCTCCTAGACTGGCTTTGAAGGGAAGCCCCACCATGTCTGGGCAAAGGCAAATGGTTTGGCTGCAACCCCCTGCACAGAGATGATCCTGACAAGTGCCTGAGACCAGCAGGTGGTTAGACACACTTGGGCAACTGTTTCTGAACATCCTTATAAACCATCTATCCTGGTAACAAATAATGTACAAAAATGTTAATTTTTTTTTGTTTGTTTTTTTTTAAAAAGGCCACCTGCTCTGAGTTTGCTTGCAATTCACCAGCTTCCTTAACATGAGTTCAACAAGTCTCAGGAAACCTATATACCTAGAATTAGCAGTGAAGAGCACTTCTGCTTATGTGTGTAGTAACAGACTTACTTTAAGTAGCTAGGTCTGGAAAATTTGGAGCAAATATTAGTTCTCTTAATCTTTTTATCCTGGCTCAACTCTTCACTGACAGTTTCATTGCAGGAATGAGGAGCAAACTGGGAAAATCCAATTTATAAATCCTCAGAGCTTGATTTCAAAGGATTCATGAAACAAGAATAATCACCACTGACCAGGTGTTATAGCTTTCACATATTCTCTCTTTCTTTTTACCAGACATTTTTTTTCACCAGTCAGTCTCCCGTTTGTAAGATAACACGTAACAATGCTGAAGCAAGTCAACAGGAAGGGACAAGTTTTCTGCAGAAATCTGATAACGTTTTTCTATATGTTTTGTGGGGAGAATATTCCTTTGCCACAGTACATTATTGATTTTATCCAAGCAAGATCCACCTTCCTTGCCTTTTATTTTGATATTGTTTGAAGGGTTTGAAGGGTTTATAAAGCATCTCTTATAAAACTTCCTTTTTTTTTTTTTCTTTGAAGGGGGACTGGGGCGATGAATTAGGGTAAAAATGCTGTTAAATTATCTTTCTTAACTTAAGGAAAGGGAAATGTAAGGCCTGTGTCTAGGCATAGGTTGCAAGCCAGCTATGTAGGAAAATCTGGTCTTCAATACTTTAAAAGCCCAAGACTAATACTGATGCCTACAAAGTAATAAAGCTGACAAATTCACATGCTATGTGAAAAGGAAGTTAATGACTGGAAATTTGTTTCCCATCCAGGTTTTACTTTGGTACTGAAGGATTATTCCACTATTTCAAGTGACACTTTTAAAGGCAACATTATTAATTCATTTCCTTAGAGCCAAACTTTTTTTTTGTTTTCCTGAGGAATGCTGAAATACCTCAACAAGGGAATTTGCTTATTCAGCAATGACTAAGTGTGATGATCTAGCAATGATCTAGTGTTTGTGGTAATATTTGAGTAGTGATTGGCCTAGGTGACCTTCAGAGGTCCTTCCTTAATGTTTCTATGATATTCTTCTATGCTACTGCTTTAAAAAGAATTCACTACAAGAATTCACTACATCTCTTCAACGGAAGTCAGTCAATCATCTTCCTTGCACTGTCCCAGCTGGCTCCCTCTCGCATCTCATGTTATACTTTTTCTGCTGCTACCAAGCAGCTTGCTTATACACAGCACTCAGCATGGATTTGCAGCTTCCCATCTGTGGTGAAAATGCACTTATCCATGACAGTTTTGCCTGTTTCTTAGTGCCAGCTTTATCTTCCCTCTCAAATAGGTCTTTTCTTTCATTTTTGTTTGCCCATCCAGTGTACTTATAGGCATCAGTTACCTTTTTTTCTTCTCAGCCTTCAGTCTAGCAGACCAAGTGGTCCAGCCTCATGTAGTTTGGTCTTCATGATAGTGAAGGTACCTTTCATGGTACCTTTCATAGCTGAGTTAATCTTCATGTTTATGACAATATTTTAGGCAGAATTCAAGAATAACTGCAGCCAATGTCTGCTACAATGGCACTAATAATTCTCCCAGGAAATATATTTTCAGCTGTATCCTAGGAGAGCTGTTGCTCTGTTTACGGCTGTGCACTGATGGTACAATAGAGAGCCTGGCATCATCTAACTTGCCTTTGTCATTTCTAAATGATCTTCTGTGAGCTTACAGAAGTTCTAGGCATTTCTTACATTTACATTATATTGCACCTTGTATGAATTCATTTAATCAGTCTCTATTACCCCTGACCGTAAGGTCACGCAGTAATTTCTGCATGATATTTCAATCTTCCTGCATTGATAATGGTTCCTAATATTATATCATCTGTAATTTTCATTAGCAGATCTCTCTTTCAGATGAGATCTGTAATGACCTTGTATTTTCTAGTTTTCACTTATTTCCTACTCAGTATTTCTTCCAAATATTTTGCTGGACACCTTTTTCACCTCTTCGTCTCCTCTATTAGCAAATAAATGATCTTTATGTCCTGGTGGGCTACCAGCTGTTCAGATGAGCCCTCCAGGCAATTTCCAATGAAAAGCTGAGAAAGCAGGCAGCAGCCCTCCCTTCCCCTTTCTCCACTCAAACAACAGCCAGGCAAGAAGTGTTAATAAGTCAGTCAGATCTGTGGTCACACACTTGTATATGCTCAGAGACCTGTTTGCGGACCAAAAAGAAAGAATGCCATAAAAAAACTGGCATTCTGTGATGCCAGATCACTGGCAACCAGTGATACTGGTGAGCTGCTCTTCTGTTTTCCCTGCTTATCTGGTGTATCTCTTTCCTCCAACACTCAGCCTAAGATACACAGTCCACAAGGTGCTTGAGATGGGATTATCTTTTACTGTTAGTGTCTGTGCTTATGTATTTATTTAGCACAGACTTGAGAGCTCTCTTCTGCAGATACCAGAATGCAAATTAAAAACTATTGGTCCTCTGGAGTCAGTATGTCTGAAATATTGTACTGAGAGGTTGGTCCTCTCTCTTCCCTTAGGGCCTGACTGTGGTAAGGTGATGAAGAAATTAATCTAGTTTAAGTGTTTGGATACTCTAGTGTCCATGTTAATTAAACTATAATCAAGAGTGAATTTTTTTGTTTTATAGAGAGCAAGGTTTTAGTTTAGATTTTAAGTGAGACCAACAGTACAAGTAAAACAGTGATTGCAATCTTCACCTTCTGCACTCTTACCAAATTGCTCTGGATTTTTGGTTGTTTGCCATAGAAACACTCAGGCTGCAAAGGAAAACCTGAACACAGAGGTTGCATATGATTTGAGGAGTCATAGATGCAATATATGTAATGTAGCATGTTAGCATCAAAATATATCAAATGCCTCTTACAGATGGAACTTAATTGCTTGGCAGAACTAGAAACAACAATTTATTTCCTACCCATCTCTCTCCCCACTCCAGCCCTGAACTATTTATTGATGAAGGAACTTCTAGCAGCACTGTAGCATAGACATGCAGTAAACTAAATCAGGAATCCTGCGACATATCCCCTAACTTAGGTCCAGGTTGTTTCCGTAGAAAATGTAACAATTTTTATATTTATAGGAAACCTTTTATCCTGAAACACTTATAAAGTTCTTGCTTGGAAAATTCACGATAAATTTAAAAAAGCTCAATCTATCTTCCTAAAGGATAAAATATAGCTTCTTTTTTATTAGGACTGGATTTTTTTTTTCTGCAGGGAGACTTGAGGAAACTGATGTTAACTTTCAGTATTTTGGTTCTATAGAAAGGGACCATCACTGATTTCAGTGGAGCTGACACCAAATTACATGAAGGTAGTGACAATGAAAGTCAATCCTTCTATAAATTTAAACTATGGCTAATGAGCTATCACATTAAATAGTTCAATGAAGGAACATGTGTACTTATGTAGGGAACGCCTCTGTGAAGCCTGCTTAGTGCTCTTTGAAATATAGTGAGGGTCTGGGGGGTAACCTCTGCTGCCCTGGAAGGAGGGGAGAGCATTGAGTGCATCCCAGGGCTGCATAGGCAAAGATTACTCATGAGCCTCTCTGCTCATTACAAACCTAGACCAGGCTCACCTCACCCTCACTGAACTTCTGTCACCTTGAAAGCACTGCCATCCAGCAGCAGGATGGCAGAGGGAGCTGACAAAGGTCTGAACTTGTAATTAGTCCATATGAAGTGTGTCTATCAGCAGCTTCTTCCTATTTGGAGAAAAGAGGGTGTTTGTTCACACTGCACTGGCCTGCAAAGCAGTGCAAAAGAAATGCACTGCTTTTCCTAAATAGCTGCATCAGTTCTGTGCCAGCTCTCATACCTGCAGTATATTACTCACTGAATGTTGAATTCAGCCCTTGGTCTCTAAAGAAATAGCTTGCGTGTTGTGTAGACAGGAAGCTGCTGTCCTTGACCACGTTGAGCACTACTTGTTATATATGCACAGCACTGCATGGACCTTAAGACCACTCAGACTAGACAGCTTCTTTCATGTTACGTGAATCTTGTAGGATTCAGTTCTTCAAACTTTGATGTGACATGGAAGAGCTGGGCCAGCCAGAGGACTTGCAGGAGAACTATGCAGAATCATGAAAGGGGGTATACACATGGGATAACACATGGGACAGTTCCCATTGCTTTATCTGGGGACTTTAATCTTAGGTGCCCCCTGTTTTACAAAAGAGAAGATCTGAGTACTTCTTGCCAAGTACCTGCTGAATAGCACTTTGCTCAAGAACTAGGGTGTAATATTGTGTTGGTAAACATTTAGGAGCCTATGGAGGTGTCTAACTTGCGGACTGCAGTTATGATACAGCCTCTATTGCTGGATAATTCTTAAGCATATTTTTCCATTTCATTAACTCAAGACACAGAAGAGTAATGTAACTGTTCTGATTTGCTTTAAAGGGTAAGATTATTCAAAGATGAGAGTCATTACAAGTTTTCCCTCTAGCTACTCATGTGAAGACAATTTGGACAAACCTTTGAAAAATGAGAAAGCAGTATACCATAGACTGAACAGATGGAGTTTTTGTACATAAGCACTAAACAGTTCAAATTAAATTTTCAAGGAGGTTAATGCGATTAACCAAAGTCAATCTTCTATCTTCCATGTTTTCCTCTACTCACTGCTAATGATTAGAGTGTAGGGTGAATTCAGAATTCAGGTAAGGTGAACCTCATTGTATTAACTTTGTAAATAAACATGGCTTAATGGATTAAAACTGTTTTGAGGAACCAATGTGTATTTGGATGTATAATTCCTACACCATAAAAAGCATTTGCCTTCTAACAGAATTTACAATTGATAAGATTCAAGATCTTATTCTTCTTGTGTTAAATCAATTATAAAGCTGTCCTGAATTTCTGTGAGAGCAGAATCAGGACATAACTCATGAATATTGCAGTTTAAAACGAAAGAGTTTTAAAACCAGGAATGAGGCAGCACAAGCCAGCCCTATGGCAGGTGATAGCCTATGGCCTGGGCTATTACACTGGCTTCCCTGTGTCATTCCTGTTCAAAGGTGACAAGCTTTGTGTTGGGAAAAGGTGCTTGCACTGTTCCCTGTGGCTAGCCTTTCTGATGGGTGAGTTTTCTTCTCTGAAGTGTCAAAAAGACAGCTTTTTTAATAAAATGGCCCCACCTCTCAGGGGTCACTCAGCATTTATCAGAAAGGTGAAGCAGGTGAAAAAGGTGTCTTGCTGGCCTTAAATCCAGAAGAATATACTGTGCAAAGGATTTGTTAAAAGTAGAAGTCACAGAGACAACATTACTGTGTCTTCAGGGCTGAAATCAGTAACCTATAGCCAGTTATGAGAGCTGGCAGACACTTGCTGCACAAATACCCCAGCATTTCTGTCAGGGATGCAAAGATCATAGAATCATAGAATCATCTGGGCTGGAAGGTAGATGACCTTCAAAGGTAATCTAGTCTGACCCCCCTGCAGTCACAGGGACACTCCCAACTAGACCAGGTTGCCCAGGACCTCGTTGAGCCTCACCTTGAACATCTCCAGGGAAGGGGCCTCAACCACCTCCCTGGGCAACCCCTTCCAGTGCTCCACCACCCTCATAGTAAAGAACTTGTTCCTAATGTCTAATCTAAATATGCTCTTCTTCAGTTTAAAGCCATTAGCCCTTGTTCTGTCGTTGACTGCCTTTGTGAACAGACTCTCCCCAGCTTTCCTGTAGCCCCCCCTCAGGTACTGGAAGGCTGCTATTAGATCTCNNAGCCTGTCCTTGTAGCAGAGGTGCTCCAACCCCCTAATCATTTTTGTGGCCCTTGTGGCCAGATGCGTGCAAGAGGAGCGAGCTAGAGATAGAGATAGACATACAGCCCTGAAGGCTTGCTTCAGAATACTTGAAGATTTGCCCATCTGCATGAGGATGAAAAGCAAGCCCGCAAGCTCATTGTTATTTAATTCATTTTTTTTATCATATTTTTTCCCTCAGGGAAAGGAGGGAAGAAAAAGACCTGTACAAACCTGGAATAAAAACTCCTCTGTTTAGCAACTCTTTCTCTCCATTTCTCTAATTGTTTTATTTAAACCCCTCTCTGGACCAAGAATATTTTCTAAAAATCTCAAATCCCCCATCAAAATAAAATTTATCTGATGTTCAGGGTACTATCTGAGTAGGACAATGGAGAAAATGCCAGCAGAAATAAATGTACAGTCTTGACTTTCAGGCAACTGACGGCAAAAAAGTCTCAAAGGATTTTGTTTAAAAATATTTTCAAAAAATTATGAGAAAGAGGAGAAGTGTACAGAAAGACACAGTGTGCCAATTAGTTCAACAGTGTTTGCAAGCTTAGTTTTCAGTAAATAGCACTTGCATGCTAAATTCTGCTTAGAATGATTGGCTTACTTTAGTTTTAATGTATGGAAGCAAGTGACTCTAAAGCCTCTCTGGTTTAGCAGAGAGAATACTCCAATAGTTTACATGTCTCACCAAGATGAACAAAGAAGGAAAAACAATGTGCTTTTGCTTATAAGCTTATAAGCAATATGGAACCAGAGGGGAAGTTAAAAGAATAAACAGGAGCTCATCTAAAACTTAAGTTACCGTATCATGACAAGATAAGAGTTTTTAAAAATATTTTCACTAAATGAGTGTTAAAAGGAAAAGCCAACTACAGTGACAGTGTAAAAGAACAAGCAAAGCTCCTAGCAAAGATGTGACCAGACTTTGTGCTTTTTTCAAGCAACTCCTCGGGACACATCATGATAGCCTAAAGCAAATGAATCACCCCTTAACTGTAGTACAAGATGGTATTTGAAAGCTCCATCTCTGAAATCCAGGAAAAAACAGTGAAACAGATGCCCTCAACACACTTCTTCCAGAAAAATGCCTGCAAGACAGAAAAAAAAGTAAAAGAGACACTGAAGTTCAATGCAATACATTAAGGAAATGAGACAGCTTTGTGGCCTTTTTTTGAGGATTTTCTGGGAAAAAGCAAAAGCTCTGAGAAAGTTCAATGCCACTACTGTGGGAAAGTCCCAGCTTGTTTTGTTCTCTTGGAAACTCTGGGGATGGAAATATTTCCAAACTTCCCATCTGTTGTCTGTTTTGGGACTGGGATTTCTCATGCCAAGAGGACAGGCTTTGGTAGAATGGCTCTGGGCTCAGTTCTTCTCTCCTTCGTGGCCTGGAGCCAAGGGAGGTGTTCAGGAGAGGTGGCCCTGCTCTCTCACATGCAGCTTTGTTCTTTCTTAAATTCCTTGGTGTATTTTAAATGCAGTAAGATTAGAATAAAATTTGAGCTTACATTCAGACTACTAAAAATGAAAATGGGGAAGGCAATAGCATTCATAGATCTAGATGAACAATGTCAAGATGCATGATTTGGAATTGTTTTCTTCAATTTATTTCATAATTCAACATAATATCTGACTGCCCCATAGTACTACTGAGAAATAGAGACATATATCCACTTTACAAATACTTTGGGTATTAAGCAGCTATTCCATTTTTTATTCTCAATAAGTCTCTTAAATCCCTCCTGTAAATTATGTATCTTGGTGCAGTTGCAGGCCAAGAAGAATTAATGTCCACGTACAGATCAGAGTTCTCAATCCAACTCTATATTAGAAATGTTTGCAGGTATAAAGTATATCACGTTTTCCATAGCAGCTAGAAAAATTTAAATCCATATGCTACGTACTTCTCTAATGTGTCTCTAATCAGTTTAACATATTTGTTTGTTGTGTGTGATTTACCTGTCTAGCCTCCATAATTCTTATAATTTTCCTGGTATGATGGTAAATTATTAAAATTTCTTTCTGCTACCAACATTTGAAATCTTTTCTTGTTTATTGCAGAAGTAGCTTTAACATTTATTAATTCACTTCTAAGGGTCTTAACAGTCCAGCAGTGATTTTACACGTAACTTCCAAAACCATCAACTGTGGCTATGTTGCCAAAGGTTACAATTCAGTCTTCTGTTAATTTTGCCTAATTTTATTACCCAGTTTAATGGAAAATGATGCTTTTGTTGTGAAAATGTAAAATAATCAGCAGAGATCAACCAAGTAGAGCAGAGTGTAAAGGCATCAATCATACTGCATATTGACCAAGACAGAAAATTATGAGCTACAAAGAAAACAAATCCTTTATGACAATTGTACTGCACAAAAAGATGGAAAACTTGATTACAGTCTTGCTTATTCTAGTAGAATAGTAATATCCCTGAATCTGAAAAAGACATGAAACTGATGTAAGACCACAATCACAACCAAAGTGGAGTTCAATATGCATTGACAACAGAATCAAAAACAAGTCAGAGGAAGTAATATAAAGTGATTATCACATTCTGCAGATTATTTCATTTGTGGTCATTATCTATTTTTTCTGTACAAGAAGCATCAAGTCAAACACTTTAATAAAAAAGAATAGAGACATTCTAATTCTACAGAACACTTCCAATGAGGACACACAATATTTAAAGCTCAAGCATACTGAAACTATTATGCTATTATGTGCCTCAGTAAATAAACATTTTACCTCAAGTAAATATTTCTTTTGCAGGCTGTTATCTTGGAGACCAGAAGAAGCCAAACATACATATTTTAAATAATATGAAAAGCTGGAAAGCACTGCTGTTAAATCGTAGAGTCTCACTCATTGCCATGTCCCACAGCACCTTCCTGTTGAGAAATGAGGAGATGACAGACAAAGGCTTGGAGGTATTTTACTCAAATCCATGTTTGCTGTGTTCCATGTGGGTGGTCACTGTATGTGTCCAGTTCCTTCCTCTTGGCTGAACAAAGCCACTCCAAAATGATACCATAGTCTCCCAAATTCACAAAAGAGTGTCTCATGGGCTAAGGAGGTGGAAAGCTGATTGAATACACTTTGAAAAGGAAGCAAAATTGGCCATGAGGAGGCATTGCACTATACTTTTTACCCCCCCATTGTAAATTAGCTCTTGGTATTAAAGATTTAGGGACATATTTTTCAGGCCTCAAAGACAATTAAAAAATATTTCTACTTATGTTACCTCAGGAAAAGTCATGATCCTTTATGTTCAAATATCTTATTTTTTGATCAACTCCTAATTAACAGAATGTTCAGATCATCATTAATTTTATAACTGCATGATCCATATTTCCATTTTCATAGTTCTACAGAAAATCTTGAAAGGAACCATTTTTCACTTTTTCTTTCTTGTTCCTGAGTTACCAATTTATGGCCAAGATTGTAAATTTAAGTGTAGAATATCAAACAAGGGAATCTATTCAAATTTATATAAGAATAATGCCAATCAACACTGCAGTCATCAGCTCTCCATCCATCAATACTGCTTAAATGTAATAGAGAAGTTATAATTTAGAATGAGCAAGACAGATTACTCATAGGAGGAAGATTCAGCACAGTGATACCTCTACCTGTATTTTCAGACTTGTGTAATCTGTACAGAAATCTTCCCACCATCCCTTGCCTTGAGTTCCTGTTAGAATACTGTGCTGCAGGATATGCTAATTATCAGTTTCTAGCGAAAAGTTAGTTATTGTGCTAAAATGACAAGATCCTATTGAAAAGAGTTTCAAGATTTTAGGCAGGCCAGGCCAGGATGATGATGCTCTGGGATACCTAACTGCTCTCTGTAGGCCAATAACCACACAAGCAGTACATGATTAATTTCTTTTCATTTTCAAGTAAGTGAGGTAACAAGTTGCATAAAACTGTACACTGCTGAAGGAGTGTGCCTTTAAACATGGTCACTTAAAGAAACAAATAAATACCTTTTGAATAGTAATTGCAAAGAAACAAAATATTTAAGAGAAGAGAGAGCCCTTTCCTTTCATGGAAAACTTCCATTTGCTTCCTAATAAGAAGCAAGGACATACTTTTCCAAGAATACACCTTTTCCTGGCTGCAAGAAAGCTATGCTGCAAGCTCCAATGCCTCTCTCTCTCTCATTCATTTATTGCATTTTAGATTACTTTGGATTCTTGTTTCTAAGTCACTGTGACTCATTTTCAGTGGAAATGGGATGATCAGAGCTATATTGCTAACTGTAAAGCTAATAGATATTTGCTATGAAACTTGTGAAGTTTTGAAACATTCTCAACCATAGACACAGGTATGAGACTTGTAATAGGGTATCTAAAGATGTCAGTAAGGCTTGTGTAATTAAATGCTGAGACATAAATTTCTACAATTTCACAGCAAGCAGCTACTATTAAAGATTTTTCAATCTTCCATTAAAAAGAGGAAAAAATAAAGAGAAAAAAAATCTGCATTCCAATGAAAATTTTTCTGCAGATCTTTCTATTTAACAACTATTTAAATTCTATTTAACAATGCCCTTTTTTATTTTTCCTTTATCTGTAAATAATTTTGACATGAAAATCAACCATTTGTCAGGTTTTTATACAGTGTTAAAATAAAAATAACTAGGCTTTTGTGTAAAAAGAAAAAGTTGACGAGGTGAACTGCATCCTTGAAAACAGAACAAGAAAATCACCTACTAAGTGCCTTTACCAGCAAACTTTCTCAGATTAGCTGTACCATTTGCTGTGACAATCAAAGGTGTTTACCTCCTTGGTTGTCTCCCCTGTCCTTCTCTCTGAGGCAGAAGGACATATGGACTTGCAACTTACCCCCTCCCCAAATCACAGTCCTGTGTTCGAGCTTTTTATCATAATTTTAAGTTAAGAAGGCAGGCTAAGATACACATATATGTTTCTTCAACCATCCCTGCTGTGTGGGAAGTAACCTCTGGTAAAGGCACAGGATGAGCAATCGGGGGGTGGTAATATCTTAAACCTTGATGGCAAGAATAGCTAAGACTTGCCTTTTGGAGTCCCACTAGCAATGCTGCTGGAGAAAGACTAGCACAATATGCAAACTGAGCTACTCAAAGATTTGTAAAGCCCTTTTCAATATCAGTCCACTTAAAGAATTGCTTTTTGTCTTTCTGGTCAGCAGCTCACACTGGTGCTGCAGAGCACAAAGTGCTGCTGCAGCAAGGCTCTTATTAAAGAACAGGAGAGAAACAAGAGAAAGTGGGAAAGTGGGAAAAAAGTGAGGAATAGAAGTCACATATTTGAATTATTATTTATGTTAGTTCCGGGTGTGGAAGTGATATTATGTGGAGCCTACTTTCTGGCTTGGGTTGGTCAAGGTCATGAGGGTAGAGGCCCTGGGGTACTGAATAGACTTCAGCATCCTAGAAGATAGTGGGATTGAGGAACCTCTCTCCCTTCTTCCAGATGTTGAATTTGAGCTCTGGATTGTGGTAGCAATAAGTCATACTCATAATTTTGTTGCCACTAGGGCTTATTGGATAGTAGGAAAAAGTTCTTTACTGTGAGGGTGGTGGAGCACTGGAAGAGGTTGCCCAGGGAGGTGGTTGAGGCCCTTTCCCTGGAGA
>BJBW01008763.1:27869-54921 GCA_004320125.1 Scolopax mira
GTCCCTTCTGGCCTGGACCATTCTATGATTCTATGATTTCCAGACAGGCTACTGGGGTCTTTTTCTTTACGGTCCCATAGCTCTCCTAAAATGAACAGGATGTTATTCCATATAAACTAATGTTATTTTTTGGACTAAGTCAGCTTTTTTTGTCTGATTTGCTGACCAGCCTGAGCTAGTTTATATTTTAGAATACAGTGCATTTTTGTTCCCTGAGCAATTCATATGCTACTGTAAATAAGGCAGTGATGAGCAACTTTGGAAGACAAATTCTTTCAGTATTTAACTAAATCACACATTTGTGAGGCAGTGAGTTACAAAGACTCCTGAATGACAAAAATGTAAGATTTCTTGATAGAAATGAGTTCTTAAGATATCACCACATCCGGACACTACAGCTTTGAACTGTAAATTAATTTAAAGAATTTTAGCTGTGATCTGCAAATCTAATTTTGTGTGGGATTAACATCATGTGTAGCCTCAGGGCATTCAGACCAACTGGTTGGACTGTGGTCTTAATTTTTTTAAGGTAAGGATTTCACAGTGGGAACATGTTGTATTACCAGAAGCGTGTAGGATATTTCAAACTGTACAGGAAGCAACAGAGAGTGAAAACAGCTATGATCAATAATGGTAACAATCAACACCTTTAGTGGTGCTGTTAGAATTGTTGCTACAAAAGATGGTAAGAAAAAAATGTGAGTCTCAACTCTAATGGAAATACTGTCACTGAAATTACCACTTGCATAAAGACTCTGATCTTATAACACAATCCTCAAGTACAAAACTCAGCCTTTCCTACAGAGTGCTGCTGCATTAAGTACAAAAGTGGTTTCCAAATATGTTGCAGTTCAATTTAGAAGAAAACTTCCTTTAGTATCTCTTTGGTAACTCACCCTTCAAAACCTGCATGTAGATCTCCCTGCCTCTGGTTTGGTGGGTTGATTTGTTTGTTTGTTTTTAGGGTTTTTTGGTTTGATTTGGTTTTGCTTTTTTTTTTTTGAAATAGAGCAAAAAGCTTGAATTTCTTACACGCAAAGGAAAAATATATCTCTTCTACCCTGAAAATGGAATTAGCACTTTAAATTAACTGTCCTCAGTTCATTAACCCTTTCCAGAGCTCAAAGACAAGATCAACTCTGGAGTCCTCAACATAGAAAGGACATGGACCTGTTGGATCGGGTCCAGTGAAAGGCCATGAAGATGATCCTGCCAGGCTCTGCAGTTCTCCCCAGCCTAGGCAGAGCAAGGCTGCTTTCTACCTTCTTTTTCCAAGGCAAGCTATTAACACATCTTACTCTTATCCATCTATAATATCATAAGCCTGAACAAGGCAGTAGGAGGCCTGTTTTTCAATATGCTTGTTCACATCAATTGTTCAGGCAAGTGGTGCTATTGCATATAGAAATCCTTCACAAAACCAAAAATCTGATCTAAGATATAAACAAAGAAAACAGTTGAGAGTGGAGGGAAAGAGGGCTAAGTCAGTCTTGTTAACCAAGTTTTCTTCCTGGGAATAACAGTCATTCTTTTGTTATGGATGCAGATATTCTCCCTTGTGGAGAAGGAAAGGGTCATGTGTAAAACCAAAGTGTTGAGCCTCTACTGTGCACATGGTCTTACCTGTAAAATATAGTCTGTCTGGTTTGTGTTTTCTTTTCTCTGTGAATCAATATACCTTCTTTGATTAATAATGGTCCTTACATGTCTCAAACAGCAGTCTCTGTAAAGAGTAATTAAACTAAGTTTTGCCAGAGTATATATTAATTTGCCTACCTGTATTAGTGTATTTTCTTGTAGTTAGCTCCTTTGTAGCTAGTATTACAAACACTAAATGGATGATTTTTCAAGTATTTACTTTCGCCCCCTCTGTCTCCCCTGTACCATGCTCTTATTCACAATATAAAAAAATGTAATGGCATAAATCTTGAGTAATTATTTTTACTGAGGGGTTTTTCTGTTTATTTGGTATTTTTAAATGACTTGCCCACCTGCCTTCAGTTTATACATAGTCATTTTGGCTGATTATTTCATATACTGTACTACATTTAGAAAAACTCCCCTGTTGCCACGGTAACTGTTTTTGCTTAAGCACAGCTGAGCACATGGGTTCATTTTAATTTAGCTGAAAGGAATAGAGAAATGCTCTTGAAAGCTCCTGAAATCATTTGGGTTATTATTAGCTTTCATTTCAGGTTCAACAGAGATAGAATTGCTGATAACCTCTCTCCTTCTTGCATTCAATGATTTTTTTCTTTTAAACTTAGTATGTGTGGGCTGTAAAGGTTTTATATAAAACTTTTAGGATGTATTCCATGGGCATCTTGCCTTTCTGATGATAAAAATCTATATATGATAAGATTTGCTTAACCAGAAGCAACACTACAACATTCTTGTCTACTCTATTATACCAGAGAGAATGTGGTCACTTGTAATGTGATTTCCCTTATAAATTGTGTTGGTTTCACTCAAAATCTTTGCAAGTCAGGTGGGACTGGGCTGTAATAAACTGAAGAAGAGCCAAGAGAGCCAGAGGGAGAAGAAGTACTGTTCCCACTTACCTGTCCCTTTAGATTTAAAGATATTTTGAAGAATATTTCCTGATGTCCAGTTGTGCTAAATGTTTTCTAGCATATCCAGAAATATCCATATTTCTGGCATGTCCAGAAAGCAGTCCTGAAAGCACTTGTCAGATGTCTCTGTGTTGTTGTTAATGTGGTAGCTCAGTCATCCTAGTGATCAGAAAGAGAACAGAAAATATGTATTTCCTTCTGAAATTATTGATTCAACATGCAGCCAGGAACTAACTTAATCTCATTCTGATCCAAAGCTCAGAAGAACTCTGGGGAAGAGAGAGAAAACTGAACGCTGAAGATCTTCTTCGATGCAGGAGAGTAAGATCCATCTTCTGGTGACATCCTTGGGAGGCCTGTGTGCATCCAACACTTTAGCTCTCATTCAGGACAAAGCTCAGGACTCCAAGGTATGGCTCAATCATAAATTTTTATTGTCATGTGAATCAGATGTCACAGTGCAAGCTAATGCACATCCATCTGAGCACAGCCTGCCAACTAAGATGGGAACTAGAACAAAGTAATCTGAAATACTCCTGTCTGGTGGACAGCACAGTGCATGGGGCCTGATAGTCTCCCTTATGAGAGCAGTCAGGAGTGAGTTCCCAGGGCTTTCTCCTCAGTAATTATGTGATACAATGTTGGTATCATTACCATAATTAGCTGAGTAACATTTGGGAAATCTGTCAATATTTCTTGCTCACCAATTGACAAAGCATGTGTACTGATTTGACTGCTTCTGCAGATGGTTGTATAGCATATTTTACAAATGTTCTGGTTTGTTGAGAATTTTTTTGTCTGTCAGAGCATTATTTATTCAGTCTGTATTTTCAGTGTTTAAATTAATCTAATTATCCTAAGAGTGAATAGAAATATCTATTCCTTGCTGTCTGTTGCAAAGGACAACAATGCATATTGATTTCCATGACGTTTAATTTTAAACTTTTTTGTATCAATAGGAGTTTTGATATAGAGAAAAATCCACCCCCCTGCAGAAAGATGATGTCTTAAGACAGCCTGATGCTAGTTTTGCCTCATTGGGGTTAGCAGTGATGAGTTGTGGGCTCTAATGAGCAGTCCCTAAACTGTTATTGTCCCTATTCTACTATTGTCTCATTGCCTCTGATGCCTGTAGAGCACCAACTGCCCGAGAGAAGTCCTCCCTCCACCTTCTCACCTTGTATACTTCAAATAACTGCTGCCTTGCAAAGGGGTGGGGAGAAATCAACAACTCTTCAGTAAGTTGTGACTACGTCGCTTCTGCTGAGTGACAAGTGATTGATTTGCTTCATCTCCCACTCAAAGGCAGCCACAGCTTTTCTATTCATATGGTACAAAGGGAAAAGAAGAGTGAAAAGTGTTATATGAGAGGTAGATTTGAGGGCAGATGTCAATCTGCATAGTTCATCATTTGAATTGGCTGCTGCTTTAATGAGGATGTCTGAGTTACCAGGGAACGCAACCCATAATGTTCTCTTCAGAGCTTTGTCCCAGGTGTTTATTTCATCAGTCTGAAATGTGTATTCATGCTTTTTTATTAAAGACTATAACTCCATTGAAAGGATTCATAAGTAGATTTATATTGGTTATATGATTCCCTCCACTCATTAGCTCAGAAGAACAAGGTAATTGTCAACAAGCTTAAGAGAATGCAACACCTTCCTGAAAGTGGAGAGGCACTGCAACAATTTCTCTTTATTAAAAAGTATAAGTTGAAGATGAAAACAACATTACATCTACTGCATGTGCTGCGTATTCTGTTTTTGGAAGCTGTGTTTTGCTTATTTCAATAACATACTACATTTTTTTTGGTATTATCCTTTAATTGAACAGTCAAGTAAAGTGTTGCTATTAGGAATATACAAAAGAACAACCAAGAAGATTTTTTGGATTGAAAAAGAGACAAAAAAGAGCCTATTGGAATACCGCTTAATGAGCTTATCAGAGACTGATGTCCATAAAACTAACAGCAAATTTTGGCACCTATTTTTAATGTTCTAACACTGTCTGACTCTATGATCGTGTGGCTTTAAAAAAAAGGAAAGGGTAAATCTTGATATCTGGGATTAGGACAGAAAATAAACCAAAAGGTAAAATTTAGCAACAGAAGTAAATAAAAAATATTTTTATATGCTGAAATAATCACAAGGGACCGAAATTGTCAGATGATAATACTGGAGGATTATATTAATTTTCATTAGTATTCTAAGGAATCAATATATAATTTTCTGTGAAGTGCAACTTTTCAAAACAAAACAGTGTAATTTTGTTAGAGATGATTGGACTATTCATAATTATGTACAGTGAATAATTTACTGGAATATTTTTAGAGTTATCTTAAATTGTTTGTAAACACGGTCCAACTGGAGAAAATTTCAAGCATACTACTTTTAGGCTAAGATTTCTCTTGTGTGATGTCCCTATGACTTTAACACAATTACTCAAGACTCTATTTGTATTGCTGTAGCTGTTGGCAGTGGCACTGTTTTAAACAGGGTGTGCTCACGGTGCAGGACAACAGGCCTTGTGCCAGAGAGCTTCGAGCATAAGAATGTAGTGAGACAAGATGTGCAAACTATTCACATGTTTGCATGATGTTTGTGATGTGTTGTCTCATTGCTGGCACAGTGGCAACTGAAACAGAGAATTTGTCTTTAATGTAGGTGTGTGCAACAAGGAAGTGTCACTACATGTGCTGTACTCTTCTGTTATATTCTGTTCCATAAGCAGGCACAAATCTTCATAGAATCATAGAATGGTTTGGATTGGAAGGAACCTTAAAGACCATGAAGTTCCAAGCCCCCTACCATGGGCAGGGACACCTCCAGGGACACATTTCCAGGGATGGGGCACCCAGAACTTCTCTGGGCAACCTGTTCCAGTGGGGAACAAATTGTGTGCCCTTTGCTTCTTGCCAGCACTCTCAAATGTCTTCTAAGGTGCCTGTCCCTGTTGTCAAGTTATCCATACTGTCCTGAACAGGATCTGAGTATGATGTTAGTAATATAGCAAGGGATATGTTAGAGGCCATCCTCTGCTCAGGACCAGATTATCAGCTTAGTCTTTCTGATGGCAGCCTCCCTCTTGGGCCTGATTGGCCTAAGGTCCTACAGCATATGATAAATAGAGCCAATGATGTCCTAGTCCTGCTCCCTGGAAGTGCCATGGGGTGACAGGTTGCCTGCTAATAATCCTTGCATCTGCCCAGTTGGTCTGCAGGGCCTTGTGTTGCAGAACTTTCTTTAGTTGCTTGAAAAAAAGACTGATTTTGGCTTCTTGCTTTTAACAGCCCAACATTTTATGTGGATTGGGCAGAGAAAAGAACAACAATTCTAAGAATGCTCTAAAGAAAGCCTTCCAGTCCCCCTCCCCCAGCCCCAGCAAAGACCAGCAGTGAGGTGAAAGCACACGTTTTATTTTAAGAACTTAGTGAATAGCTTCTTGATTATTCAGTCATCTCTGCAGGTTGTAAAATTCAAGCAGTACAGAGCAAGGAATCCCAATCCCACAATAGTGGGACATTTTTGTTTTCTTGTTAGCCATGGGTTTCATTATTCCATCTTCTTTCCTTGAGTTTCTCATTGCTTCTGGTCTTTAGAAGTATATTGTGATGATAAATACTCTGCAATATTTTGAGTGACTAAACTGGAAAGGAAAATTTGGACCATAGGTATTAATGCCTGACAGATACTGTTATTTAATTCTGATTATTTATTTTTTTTATAATCATCATATCAATGTGAATGGTGCTGAGATTTCTAAGAGGGTGGAAGAGAATGCCATAGGAATTCAACAGTAATTTACCAGTCATTGGGTCTGCTTTTAAGGTGTTACAGTTTAGGTGTTTGGCTAGGTTTTTAGGGATTTTTCTCTTTCAATTGCAGGGAAAACCACTCTTTCAAGACCCAACTGAAAAGTTTGTTAATTCAATAGGACTAATTCCTTTGTTTTCAGAGGTCACTGAAACAGGCCCTTTGGAAGAGATGTCAAGTATTAACAAGTCTCAGTACAAGAAGCTTTTCTTTACCAGGCATGATCTTTAAGAAGACTTAATGGTAATAATTAACATCCATACAGTCAGCTGGTTGTTCCAGTCTGTATTAACAAGCCTTGGTGGCCAAAATGCTGCCTCTGACCTCTCCTGCTAACCTCAGATGGTCTAAGAGGAAGGTGCAGCACGGATAACAAATACCTGCTGGCATTGTCCTGACTTCTGCACCTGCAGCAGTAGCTGCTGAGCCATAGTGAGGACAAGATAAACAAAAAAAAAACCAACAAAAAAACTTGGCTGGAATCAGCTGCTAATAGCTGCTGCTTTTGGCTCTATTTTTTGTCTTGAAAATTCAGTGTTTTTTCATCCTGTGGCCCATAGACCCATCAGAGGAAGCATCCCTGGAGCAGTGCTAATGAGTCAGGGAAAAGCAATTAAGGAAAGAGTCTATTTGCACTGCCTGTGTGAGGTCCTGGAATTGTGAAGTGGTGGTTTCCAGCTGATGGAAAACTTAAGGTGTCCACAAATCAATAGACATTGGAAATGCTTTGTAAATCACTGACAAAGGTTTCCCAGGTCAGTGTGCTGTGTCAGTTTCTCTTTCTGGTGAACCACAGCATTACGTTTTTGTATTATATGAAATTGTTTCAACCATTAGAAAGCCCCTGACAATGCTCAGAGTCACAAGGAGGAGCTGGCTACCAGCTTGCTGTGCATTCGAAGAGTGTTCCCAAACTTGGAATCATTTTTTCCCTTTTGATTCTCCTCTGTCTGTACTTGTCTTTTTGGTTAAGATGACATGCAAAAAAGCTGTGCTCAGGACCTCATCTTTATTCCACTTTATACTGTAATAGCAGGGAACACAAAACTACTCTGGTGGTGCATTGAAAATATTTCCCTTCTCATTAACAAGAATAAGGGAAATAGTGTGTGGATATGTCAAATATGGTATTCTTTTTGAGAAGTGTCAAAATTTTATCTGCTTTGTAAAGTATTGCTGAAAGACAGCAGGTTTTACAGTTTAACAATATACATATAATGGGGTGGAGAATCTGTTCATGTTGGTTTGGGATAGTGATCTGACCAATAACTTTGAAAAATCACTATTCAATTGACTACAGACTTGATCAGTAGTAATTAAGGCCAGACAGATATTTTGTTTGGGTCATGAGAGTGTGTATTTGTTTCAGAATCTTTATGTTCAAAACATGTAGAAGTAATCCCTTGCAATTCCCATCACTATCAGGTTTGAGGTTACCTCTGTAATAAAATTCTGCTGTCCAAAGCTTTGTGATGGACCTTCTTTCCTGACTGATGAGCTATGGAATTTCCTCTGAAACATATTTCTTTTTCCTGCAAACACATATGTCCAGAAAAGGAATAGCCAGGCTTTTGTATCTCAGCATCAGAAAAAATATTGCCCTGCCTCTGAAATTCCTACTTGGTTAAGTTTTAGTTGGTATAATGTTGTGAGGGCTGTAATTTCAGCAGAAACTGACTAGATCAGGGTCTATGAGAGAGCAGTGCAGATAAGCTGGGATAAAGAAAAATGATAAAGACTGTTTGCAGTTCTTAAACCTTCTTAAGGATATATGACAATGTGGAAAGGCTGGCATTTTTGTCTCTTAGAATTATTTTTACGCTCAAAGGACAGCACAGACACTTGTAGATGAAACAGCCAGTCTCCTCTTGAACAATGTTTCATGCTGACAATTCATGAGTAAGAAAACCCCTTATTTTATATATTTACAGTGATGAAGCTAGGGAAAGATTCATATCTTCTGATTGAAGCATATTCATTATCAGTGTGTATATGATATACTGGTATCTTTTATACACTTTTATTAATTATACTAAGTAGCTAGAGATGAACATTTGATTTTAATGTAAAAGGTTTTTAGAGGCTGATATGTGTCCTAATAGACAAACATTTTCCAGATACTCTATGTGTTGCTACAGGTCTGATTTATTATGCTTGACCTTTTATTGAATTCTGTTCGGATAAATGGGGTATTGCAAGTATCTTGCTCATAAGTAGTCTATGAATCTAAGAACTGGTAAATGTCTATATTATATTAACCAGAGTACCTTTATCTCTGCAAATAGTCCTCTTCAGTCCTTTTAAGAATAATCCAATGAAATACTGTACTTAGGTATACATTTCCTCACAAAAAAAATTTGTTTCTTTCTAATCTTTTCATATTTTATTCTTTACTATAAGAGAACTGAGCCTGATTAGAGCAAAAAGAATCTGACAACCAGGATGAAATAAGCATTTCTAGAGCCTTCACAAACTTTCTGAGGTATCAAGCTTCAGGATTTTTGAGTTCTGTGACTTTGTGCTTTTAATTTAAAAGTGTTGAGTCCAGGGCATCCCATAAAGGATAGGGTAATTGTTTTTTTTTCTTCTATGTAGTGAAATATTTTTCCTATTTAATTGTAACCTAGATTTTAACTGAAGTACTACCTTGTACTTATGCAAAGTTTGCTAAGATTATTGTACTGACCATATAGCAGGCAGAGAACACTTTTTACTTATGCTAATGTGCACATGCACAAAAGATTACTTTTTTCTCCCAGGTTAGCCTCAGCAAAATTAATTTTTTATTGGAGCACTCTCCAAAGTTTTTGCTTAATAAAACACCTGTTGGGGAAAACAAAATCAATTCCAGGGAGGAAAGAAAGATTAGATTTTAAATGGCAGGAATTTTAGGCATTATGTAAGGATTTCAGATTAATACGCACAAGGAAGTTAAAACTGTTACAGATTTTTGTCAGGTGTGATCACATAGCCAGTGGCTTATTGAGCCACATTTTCTCCAAAGTAACTGTGAGATTAGGAATTTGTGGAGGGTTTTTTAAACTCTGTCCTGAATTGAACCTGCAAAGCAGTATGGGGGATTTGCTTTCTGCCACTGCACATCTTGATGACAAGAGCTGGTGTGTCAATCCATGAATTAATAGGAAAAATTGAATAGTGAAAAAAAGGAACCCTTACCACCAGCTAGGTATCTCAGCTTTACTGTGGGTATCCTGTGTCTCTTCAAATAGGACCTCACTTGTACTTAGACACTTACAAAACTGTGTCTTAATGTACATGATGTACTTCTGGAGTGGGCTGCAGCTAATTCCCAGATGGATTTAGCGCTTAGCTGAAATGGGTCTCAAACTGAAGGGTCTGGAGGCATTTGAAGAGCCAAAACTGCCCTGGATGGCTGGATTTGGACATTGATGTGCTCTGTACAGCTTTTGTAACAGCAGCTCCAGCACCTGTGCCACATTTGGAAACAGAAGGACAGCAGTGGGTCTTAAAGCATCTGCCAATCTTTGCTTTTCTCAGATATCCTGCCTCCAGTCACTTGGGGAAGGGTGGGGGTGTGTGTGTGTTGGAAAAGTGGTGCAGGAAGAAAGCATTACTTTTCTGAAATATGTTTCAGCAGATGTACTGGGGAATAATGTTAGTCATACAGCAGGCGTTTTGGAACTACAGGCACAGAGAACATATAAGCCCTCTTTGCTTTCTAATCCCCTCTCCAAAAGTACTTTTACTGGATTTTTTTTTACTCTGGACTTACTGTGTGCCTTACGCAGACCTTAGCCTGCATTTGATGCATTCTCGCAGAAGAAAAATGATCAATGCCAAAAATGAACAATGCCAGTTTCTTCTGCAGAGTTGACTTACAACAGTGTCACGTTTCTTTTCTGTGAGCCCAGCTCTTTTGAATGCAAATGCTGCCTTTTTTTTTTTTTCCTTGTGGTTCGTGCACACACACACACACACATTTACATTACAAAGAATGGCTTTAGAATAACCTGCAAATACTAGCAACCACATTGCCCTTGGAGGAGGAGGCAGAAGTGTCTGATGTGCTAAGCCAAACAATGTGCTGTGAACTAGGACAGCCATTTCAGGCAAGTTAAAAATGGAATGATGTTGTTCCAGCTTCTCCTTAGCTCAGTGTGAGATGCTCCTCCAAAACATTCCCCTCGCACTGGTTTGCGTGCTGTTGGGCAGAGGAGGGTGTTGACTGACTCAGCAGTGAGTGTATTGCCCGTCTCTCCCCCAGGTGACATCTGGGGGTCTTTTCTTGCACTTCAGGAGAGTGAAAGGCAAGGGAAAAAAGGAGAAGAGGCGGCAGCACCACGGTCAAGTGAAGCCATTGCTAAAATGCTGGCAGCTTTGACCCAGTAGTTCCAAGTAGGAAGACATCCCCAGTAGTAAGAGGGTCTTGAGAGGAGAAGCAGAAAAAAAATTTGGTGTGCTGATGTGCAAGGAAGAAAAAAAGGGGGAAACTAGAGGATGGAGAGAGCATGAGCAGCAGGATTCACATGTCTTGTGGGGGAACTAGTGAAGAAGAAGGGAAAGGGTAGGCAGGAGTTTGAGTGTGTCATCAGGAGAGAAATGTGGGCCCATCCCATCTTAGATTGTTCCTATTCTTCTCAGATTTCAATCACTGATGATTTTCTGTACCTAGGTGCCAAAAGATGACTATTTAATCACATTTTTGGTATGATTACCTCTCTTATCTTTTTCACGTTTGGAGTGATTAGTTCATATTTACTGTAAAATTTGTTGCAGCCTCTAATCTAGGATGTTCATACACAGACAGCCTTTAAATAATAACTCTAAGTCCTTAGTGAAAAGACAGTACAATGCTCTGAGAAAAACTTTACAGTCACAGATGGTGCTGAGGAAATATTTCACAATGAATAATTTATCCACCAGACAAGTGTTCCCAGCTAGTTCATGAACAGATCATGAAATTATTTGTTATTCAAAATTATTCATGATTTCCCTTCCCCCCCTCTCTCCCCCAGTAAGTGGTCCTCTGCCTTTGGTACATTACCAGTTTCTTCTAATAATTGTGATATGCATTTTTCCCCCCATTGTGAGTTTTATAATATGTAAACTGCTCTTTCTGTTCTCAATCAGTTGGGTGTATTTATTGCCTTAAAATATACTGTATTGGGAACCTGTCTACATGATATGGCCAGCTGAGACGAGAATTAGATGTGTATGAGTAAAAAGAGGAAATGAAAAAAAATCCCACAATACATATGATGAGACCACATCGTAAAATATTAGGTAAGCATGATTTTTTAAAACAGATTTTGTTTTCATAATGCACTATGTAAGAGAAATCAGTAGCCCCCAGTCTTTTCAAAATGAGGAGCATTGTTGAAGCAGATCATTATTCATTGAGACAGATTATCTCAGTTTCCTGAAAATGACTTGATAGGCTTAAAGTAATGCTATGCATTTCTGGCTTCATAAGGGAAATCTATTCAGAGTAAAAGACCTATTTCAAAGTGAGGCTCCCAGGAGGATGGTATATATTCTAAGAGTAATATTCTATTTCACTGACTACAATAGTAGTAATCTGCTAACCTCTGAAGTGGTATAGCAGCAGGGCCTCATAAATAAAGCTGCAAACATTGATGAAAACATATAAAAATAATAAAAGCCTCATAGCCACTGCTGAAAAACTTGCTCAGGAAGTGGAAAGCTCTTTTCAAGATATGTGAAGAGGCAGATAATGAAGCTTGAATTTTTATATAAATACAGAATAAAACCATGCATTGAAAAGAAATTGGTGAAAGCTATATACTGACAAATGGTATCTGAGAATATGTTTGAGTATCCCATGGCAGCTTTGGTCTTAGTCAGATCTCAGTAAGAACAAATGATACACTTCTGCAGTGTTTTCTTGTCACTGTAAGGTTTTCTCTCATTTCGATGGTGTCTCTAATCAACCCTCTGTTCCATCATGCAAATCCATGATAATGCGATATTACTCTACACCTTGTCAAGCTGGTTTGTTTAAGATTTTGATCTTCAAGCACTAGCTATCCCATTTTCTTCGCTAGGAAACCTAGATATTGCCGTTCTGCCATTTTTGGAAGACACCCGCCCCCCCCCCCCCCCAACTCTCAAGCAAAGAGTCTGGTCTACCTGCTTCTTTGTACTTCAGAACATGAGTTTCTGGGCTAGATTTATCAAAAACAATTCCAAGGCAAGCAAGCCTCCAGTAAATGTGAAGAAATAAGACATAGTAGATTTGGGTAGTAGATAACAGTTCAAATCATCCGAAGTTGAAACTATGTCTTATTTTGACCTGAGGAGGATGGAGGGGACATCCTCTGGAAAAAAAGAAAAACCAACACAAAAAACCAAACAACAAATCAACCAAAAAATGCAAAGCAATTCCCAGATCAGTTGGAACTGATTTTAAGGTAGAAAACATCAGTGCTGAGTGCAAAATTGTCATGACATGATAGAGGACAACAGAAGAAAATGGCAGTTCTAATTTGGGGGCATGAACACTTGTGTTTTCCATTAGGGTGCTCATTTATTTAGGGTGTTTTATTATTTCTTACAAAACTGTTGATCTCTAGTTTGTTTGTTAGCCTAGTTTGGAACAACAGAACACAAACTATCAATTGTATCACACAGGATGTAACACCAATAAAAGGTAATAGCCCTGAAGACTTTGGAAATTTAATCCACTGTCTCTGGCTGAGGAACATTATGTGTGTATGCATCTGGGCACTAGGATTGCATGTAAACTAGGTGTAGCCTTGTAGCCTGGTAAGCACGATATTGCTATCACCAGTAATGAGGCAGCAGGCTTCAAGCTAATCCTGCAAGGTTGCAAAACTTGTTGAACCTGGGCTGCCTGGAGCTTTGTTTGTTTAGCTGTTACTGCAATTTTGTCTTTTAATGGTCAAGTGGTTATTGTCTAATTTTTAACTTTTGCTTCTAGTCATGTGGTATAACCATAATTTTTATGTAGCTAGTAACAAATATTATTCTGTGTCAAATGAAATATTTATGCCTGTAGCATGATGACAGTATACAGAAGAGTATAGGTAAGGAGTGATAGCAAATACCTTGCAAGTGGAGACACTCTGAAAAGCCTGTGTGTGAGGTGAAGTGATGGGATGATAAACAAAGAAGCACAGCAGGGGAAAGCAAGTCCAGTCTTCTTTTTTCTTTTTCTGTTATAATTAGATCTAGGCTAATAATTCGTTGCATCAATTATCAGCGGGCAAGATTTAAATTACACGAACAATAATTTTTTGGTGTGCTGTTTCCTTTTTACTCAGGACAGTAATTTGAATGTAGCAAAATATCTGTGTCTCAACCTGAGCAGAGCTTAACTGTCCTACTGAATTTAAGCCATTTTTAATTGATCTTTCCACTTACGGATGACTTCAATTACAACCCCACTATTTTCTCAGCAGGGGTGAGTCCAGGCTTGTTAGCTCTCCTGACCACCATGCTCTTTCCCTGTCAGGACTTTCAGTCTGATGTGACCCAGGCATATTGCAGGGTGTAGGTTAGGAAGTGGGGGACAGGAAGGTGCTGGGCTGATATGGTGAGCTGGTGATAGGTATGAGCCTACCTGGGATGGTTGTAGACGTGGAGGTTGAAGCTTTATCCTTTCCCACACCAAAAGCGCAGACCTGTCTTTTTGGCAAGTGCATGGTTCACTCCAGATTTGAGTTGGGGGAGGGGACAGCAGGGTGAGTGACATGGTCATTTGAGCTTGAACATCCATCACTGTATTAGCATGATACTGAATATGTATCATACAGGCACATTTTGCCAAGACTACTTTTAGGTCCCTGGGGTCCTGGATTTTTGGCCCAGGAGGAGATTTAAAATTATTTGTGGGTGGGGGAGGGAGCAATTGAGACACAAACGAGGTAAAATGCCATTTACTATAGTTTTACTATTGTTACCTAAAAACGATGCTAAATGGTCATAGAGAGAAGGCAGAGGTATAGGAAAGGAGGAAAGGAGAAGCAGTATTGCTGCAAGAGAGCTGCATGAAATAGTATATCACCACCACAGTTTGTCCACATGAAGGCTCCATGATCCTCTGGAGTTAACGGTGTCCTATTGATCCACGATTCTCAGACCTTCACAATGGTGAGGATCGATGGTGGTGAGGGGTCTCAATTGCAGTGGGGTATAACAGTAATTTATCCTTCCTGTTGACACGTAGTTTGACCAACCAATGTGACAGTTACTGTTGCTCATCCAATCCTTGCCTGACATGGCTGCTGCATGGGCCCCCCTTGCCTCTGCTGCACAAGCAGTGCTGGGCCTTGCAAGGCAGGCAAGTTTTCGGGGCAGTGAGTACAGTTGTTCTGAGAACCAAGGACATATCTTCTTTGTTATCAGTACACTGGTGATAGAAGTCCCACTGCAAGAGAGCTTTGAGGCATCCTTCTTTCTGTCGGGTTCTCACAACTACCCAGATGATCATTGAGTAACCAGAAGCAACTTTAAGAGATTGTGTTCATTGGTTTTGGATTGGTGGGTAGATGTCTTTGTTCTGAGCAATGCTGGTGTGAATGAATCATTGTAACCTGGTCTAGTGGAAGTGGCCTATAGCAGGCAGTTGAAACTAGATGGTTTTTAAGGTCCGTTACAACCCAAGACATTCTATAATTCTATGATTTCAACTGCAAATGCGTAAAAGCATAACTCGGAGCCAAGAGGCTCCTCACAGAAAGTCTAAGCAAAAGTTCCTCCTAACTTTTGTGGATACATGGTTAAGCTCAATTACCTAGCAAATATTCATATGCTGTTAACTATTTCTAGATGCATATACGCATCCTGATTTTACTCCCAACAGGAATTCTGCAGAAACTGCTTTAGACATGAAAATGGTTCACACATTTGCTGGGTGTCATGAAATAGCTCAGTGTACTTTGGCCGCCTAAGCACAAAAACCCCAGTGTCATTGTGAGAAAACTAGTTCCCACTGATACCAGGCAGTCGCATGTTCACCTTCCTGAAGTGAGGGTATCAACGTGCCATTTCTGAGCAGCCAAGATCCCTCATCCCATCTTGCCTGTCAGTATGCAAGAAACCTTGTCTGTTTACCTCTCCTGCAGCATGTAGGAGGAATGTGCTTCTCTTGCCCTTTGCGAAGAAAGCATTTATGCCCCTGTCAGTGAGAACAGATAGTTTCTTATCACTATGTTTTGCTGTCCTCAGAGTGTTTAGGTAGATGGCAGAATTATCTATCACACATAAGCTCACAAGCATCACCATCTAAGCAGGTAAGTGAATTGAACAAAACCTGAACCTTTGAAATACCCGCATGTCATAACTCATCCCACAGGTTAAACATTGGCTTATTGGAAAGAACGAACTTTGCCATCACCTTCAACACCCAATAGCTCTCCTGTTGGGAGAATCACTGCCTTCCAGTGGCCTCCAGACAGCCATATGTTCCACGCATACAGCAATATCCTGCTTGACCTGATCTTCCTCTCTTCTTGGTGTGGCTCCCCACCAAGATGGAGTCCTTGCCAGTCTCTGGCAGATTTGCCCAGATAGCACATGCACTATGTAAAAATCCTGGGTATGTGTCTAATCTATATTGCTTACGTGGGATAAACTGTTTTTCTCTTTTGTGGGTTTTACCTATGCCAGTGAGATTAAGCTGGCATAGCAAAGTGGTACATCTTGTAGTTGCAGCTTCGTTTTGCTAGGTGGCATAGCTTTGGGCATGAGGTCCTCTAGTGTAGGGTTTACCAGGCTCTGTGTCCTAGGTTTCATCCCCAGAGGCAGAAGAACAAAGTGCAAATCTTTACTAGGGCTCAATTTTCAGCAGTAAGAGCTCAGTGCTTCCTGAAAGCAGGTGTTTCTACAGTGCCTCAAACTGGGCAAGGCAAAATGAAAAGAAAGACAAGCTAATTTCAGAATCTTACCCTGTCATAGTTCAGCACATCTTCTGATCTGTTAGATCAGACATCTAAACATCTTTAGGCTGTTTCACAATCTTTGGTGTTATGGATTCTGACTTAGTAGTTTCATTTCCACTTGCACTGTACAATTTCTTGTAAAGCAATGAGAGCAGTGGATTTGTTTTACGGCATCCATTTCTGCAGCTGGACTAGTGACAGACTGAGGGCACTATAAAGCCCATGGCTTTACAGCACTTGCATGTGACCACCAATCTGGGTTTTGGCCCTATGGACAGCTCCAGTTTCTTCAAGAACATGCACTGCTTCTCACCTAGATCACACATTTAACATTACAGACTTTGATATGTGTCACTTGTATTTATTGTATTTTGGCAATGGCTTTGAGCGACTGTTCTGGACCAAGAACTTCTTTTGTTGTTATACAAACAAAGAAATTCTCATTCTGTTGCACCCCAAAATCTTGCAACTGAAATAGCAAACAAGGTAACAGATGGAGACCAGATAGTTGTGGGTGTGCAATCAAATAATGTTAGCTAGTGATACATAGCCTAATCAGGTGTTTTGTTTTTTGGGTGGTTTTTTTTTTTGCCTGTGTGGAAATAACAGAAAAGGGGGTGGCTTGTGAAGAATCTGTGAAGAAGATTAATGAGATAATTTTAGCAGCTTTTTATAGAAGTTTCTTCTAAGTTTATACAGAAGTATTGGAGACAGCACAAAAGGCTCCTGCAAACACAGTGGCACACTTGACACTTTTGGCCCTTGAGTAGAAAGAAGGAGACAGATGACCTTGTGAGGAGATGGCTAAGGGACTCACTAACCAAAAAAAGCTGTTGAGCACAAAGCCGAAACAAAATTCATGTGGAAAAAAAAAAAAAAGGAATAATGAAGAGATGCAAAGAGAGTCTGACACAATAACATTTAGAATAGACACGAGTAAGGCAATGGTACATATGTCAAGTTCAGAGAAAACATTGATGCTATACTGGAAAGGCAATTAGTATCAGATATCTGTTTGCACCAGTTATCTCTGTATGGGTGGAGAGAAAAGGCATGTGCAGAAATAAAATGCAAGGCTTATGGCTATCTGGGAAATGAGGGAGACATGGAGGGAGGTCTGAGTCAAGTAAGCCATGTTTTATGGACCTGATAGCAAGCAGGGCTGCAGCGTTGTCTTGAGGCATCAGGGTGGATTGAAAAGATATTAAAGGTTGTCCCTTAGCCACATGCTGTTTGAGTTGGCAGCTAGGTATCCTTGAGAAATGACAGAGAGGCAGACCACGATTTCAGTCTGTGATAAAGGGAACAATGGGTGAGGAGCAGAGAGGCTTCTTCATGACCTGTCTATGCTTGAGTTGAGAGTGTTTCTGAAATAACTACAGGGGAGAGAAGGCTGGCAGGGACATAACTCCCACAGAAAGCTCAAAAGAGATAAAAAGGAGCCTCTGACTAACATATCACAGGAGCCACCAGAGAAGCAGGACGAAAACCAGGAAAAGCCGAAATATTGGGTGCTAAAGTAAAATAGGAACCCAGAGAAGCGTGGCCGCTGCTGTTGCAGGCAGGCAGATGACAACTCAAAGTCAGTGAAGACAGCATACTTGTGGAAAAAGAAGTAACTAGAGCTCTTCTGTTGATAGTGGTTATACCTGAGTGGAAAAAAATTTGCCTTGTTATAAACCTGAAGTTACTCCTGAAGTAGTATTTGTTGATATGTCAAAATTAACACTGAGACGGGGTGCTTTATAGGTATATGACAAACTTGTAAGTAATTTAGAAGTAGTAATCTATTATTTTTGAACTAAAAGGTAACACTGACTTCCTTACAAGTCTTAATTTCCATCTCTCCTTTTGTAGGACATTTTCCACACTTCTCCATTTTATGCAGCATTTTATGTGGGATTATAATTTTTATTTCTGACTTTACAATGATAATATACATTAAATATTCATAATGGAAGATTAATTGAAGTTAATAATCCCCCCTAGAAAATATTTATAACTATTTTAAATACCCAGAACTTAATTAAGAATGTTAGAGGATTAAAGGATTAAAATAAAGTTTTATGGGGCAGCCAAAGGGTAAAATTGTAAGAATAAAATATCTTAAGCTTTTCTAGTTTTAAGGGAAAGAGAAAAAAAAGACTGTCAAAAATATCAAAAATAGAGAAGAAAGACTATCTAAAAATAAAATGTCAGGTTAACACAGAAATGACACTTGTTTGTTTAACTTCCAATTTGTGTTATTTATTGGCAGACTGTATTTGCATTCTTAGACATGGCTTACTTGTGAGAGTATTACTGTTAATGAGAATAATACCATTGTCTTCAGTTAGGGCCCATAAACAGTAAAAAATATACTTAGAAAGTTGGGTAAATTGTATCACTAAAATCAAAACTCAAACTTGCTACATTTGATGTGACACCCAGATACATAAGGCTGGCCTGTGCTGCAGCCATCTAATTTACATTAGAAATTAGTGAGGTGATACTGCCTGAATTACTCTAGTGTTGAAAATGCTTATGAAAAACCTTTTGCAGGTAGAAATTGTGGTCATAATTTGATTAAGTAATGATGTATGCAAGTATGCATACAGATTAAGTATGTATGCATTTTTATATAGAAAAAGCACAGTGGGAGATACAGGGTTTTTTTTAGTGTTTCATTTAGTGTGTCATTGAAGATCGACCTGTGACTCTAATGCATTGGTTGCAAACTTTTCACTGATTCACCAGGGACAAGAATTCATCCTCTAACGATACTATTTGGAAGTAGTAACTTCATGCTTATGGTAAATGCTCATAACTGCTTAGCATACAGTTTTCTCCTGCTACTTCTAAATAATTTGTAGTTAGTCAGCCCTAAGGTTTACTTCAGGGCTTGGCACTTTGTAAAACTTTCTGAAAACTCCTAAAAATATGTATTTCATCGAAATACAGAAATATTGCAGAAATAGATATTTGACTGAACAGGTAAGTCAAGGAAGCATATGGAACAACCGTTTTTTTCTTATTTATCCCTGCTAGAATACTAGAAAGTTTGATTCAAGAAATAGGGCTTGTCAAGAAACTAACTATTGCTATCAATAGAGAGCTCCGTTGCTGCTCATTTGGTTTAACATGCCCAGCTCTAGAAAGGCAAAACTTTAGTCACCTCAATCTTTCACCTTGAAAACAGTTTTCCTTCAGTCCCTCAAGCAAGCACCACATTATGTTTTACAATGTAATGAGCCAGCAGTTGGTTAACGTCTCTTTCATTTTGTTTGTAGCTTTAATAAAAATGAGATTTCTAACGGTCACTTCCTTGCACTCAAGAAATCTGATATGGTGTATTTCTGTACATATAACTTTGCTTTAATACCATTTTCCACTGAAATCACTACCAAGGCTTTTAAGGAAACTAATGCAATGATTTTTAAGCCCTGATGCATGATTTTATGTAATATTGTTCCCCTACATCAATTACATCTACTTTGCCTGAGCTGCCCCTTTCCCCAGTAAAAATCCTACACATCAGGACTTAACTGATATGTTTCAAATTACTCATACCATTAAATGACAGTGAAGTTTACAGATAAGCACTGTACGACTGACAACAGAACCTGGCCTTTGGTTTGCTCTATCTGACTCAAAAAGGCAATGATTAGAACTTAAAGTCATGTTATTAGATAATGGCCAAGCAGTTTTCATGTATTCACACCAGTGCTCCCAGAAGGGTTTTGAGATGGGAACTCATTGTGAGCTGCTTTATTGAAAGGCTATAGAAAAAAACAGCAAAGAAAACAGCTTCAGGGCTATCTGAGAAAGTCACATCACACAATCCCCTCCACAGTATGAACATGGCTGCCTGCTCCTGTTGCAGCTGAACCTGACAAAAGATCACTAAATTGCTGAGCAGTAACGCTAATGCAGCTCTGAATATACAACATTCTATTTTAGAGGAATTGATATGAATTCTCTGACGGAACAGATGCTCATTGTGGTAAGTAACTAGTTGTATCTAATGAAACTTTTTTTTCTCTTTTTTTTTTTTGTGAGCTCCTATTGGGATTATTGGGAATTCATGCTTGTAATATTCTTCTAGTTAAAAAGACCTCAGTGGTTTGGGTTTTAAAAGTTAGATTAATTTTATTGGAATTACAAATAATTCCAATTATATATATATAGAATATAACTATATAGTTTTTCAAAGTCTAGTGCTTCTTTTAGACTTAGAAGGAATAAGGACATGTTTTAGACAGGTACTTGCAAAAGGGGCTCTACTTATTCTGTCATAATTGCAGGCATATGATTTCCATTAGTTTGAAAGAGACTGATGTGTTTCCATCAAAGAAATAGTTTCTTTTATAGTGTTGCCTTAAATAACTTGGAAACTAATATTGGAAGAGGTATCTGTCCTTAGAAATTGATGTCAAGACTCAGTAAATGTCTAAGAAAGCTTACTATGCATCATACAGAACAGATCCTGGCTCTGTGATGTCTGGGAGAAGCACTGTGACTAATTTTCCAAGTGGGTTGTTCATGTATGTTGCTGGTTCCTTGAGTCCTTACCCAAATTCTTTTGTGACACAGATTAGATGATGTCTGGGATAAAAACTGTTTCTCCTTCTTTGCACAAATGATGTAACCTATCTTTGTGTGAAGTAAACCAAACACATTTCAAGCTGCATAGGAAAATTTGAATTAGTCTTCAGTTATTGGATTGAATTAAAGGCAACCATGATTCTGTGCTTATGAATCTGAGAAGTGCATTGATATATGTGTCTCCTTATTATCTCTCAAGATGAGATCAGGATTTTTGCAGAACACACGAAAGCAAAATCCAAACTATAATTGATCCTTGATCATTCACTTTTTCCCCTCAGCCTAGTGAGAACTGTTGGATTCCTAAGAATTTCTGGGCCAGAATTTGCAGTCCTCAGTCAAGAAAACTACACTTCCTAAAAAATTGAAGCTAGAGTCACAGGCTTTGGTTGTGAATGTGATTTAAGTGCTGGGTTGCTCAATTCATCATTCTGTAGAAGAAAATAATGTTTTTATACTCTGTATGATGCACATTTAGAGGCTGGTCCTCTGTTACTTTGGTTGTGGCCATTTCTGAGTTCAGTTGTACCTTGGAGGACTTTGCATCATGGAAAAATGTATTCAGATAATAACACACTGCAGAGGGCAAAAGAAGCCAGAATATGAGTGTTTCATAGAACCAATGTGCCATACATAGAATGAATAATGTTGTGTCAGGGCTGTGATTACTTATGAACCCTGCTCCTGATTTGGCCTGGAAACAGTATTCTGGGTGAATTTATGCTCATGATGCTATTTTTAAAAATCACAGTACAGTTCTGACTTAACATTTTTTCTCATGGTAAATTAAGACTAAAGACTTAAGGGCCTGACTTCAGATCAGGATTAGTTTGAAGGTCTTCTGCAGTGGCCACCAAACACACAGTCTGGTCTGTGGCTTTATATCCATATGTTTCAGTCAAATCAATGGACTCAGCCACTCTGGTGGAGAAATGCCATACAACCTGTGAGAGGCTCACAGGGTTTTCCCAGCTCCAGCCACCACCTCTCGGGAAAAGCCTTATTTTTAAGCTAAATAAAGACACAACATGACTAGCTATTTCTTTTTGCCCCCCCTTAAAACATTTTCTCTTCACAAGTTCTCTGTGCAGAAATGTTGTTTAATGCTGCTTTGCTGAAGTTATGTAAAGTCTTCAATGGAAGGCTAGAGAACTCAAACCCTGAGCTTCTGTGGGTCTCACTGGGGTTACATCATGGCATAATAGTCTGAAACCATAGCAAATACCAAACATTTTTCCTAGCTCAAAGCAAAACTACTCCTGATTGCCATCTAGCGAACCAGACTAGTACACTCCATACTACTTTATTACCACTGATTATTTCCTGTCTATAAAAACCCAAAGGGATGAAATGCATCTCTCCCTCTCTACTTAGCCAACAATATCCAGGCTGAGAAGAACCTCAGTCTCACCATCAGGGAATGAGAAACAAAGGGGAAGAGAAGCATGGCCATGGCCCTGCTTCTACTCATGAACAAAACCACAGAGAAGGACAAATATCAGGAAGTACCTCATTCTGTAGATATAAGTTGTGTGGAGCATATTCCCCTTTGTGCCAGCACTATCTTTAAATAAACTTAGCTGAAATGTTTTCACTGTATGTGGACACTATTGACTTTTAATGGGTAACTATGTTTTTATAGTTGAAAATTCTATGATCCCTAACAAGTCCTTTTGCAGAAAAATTCTTTTTCTTTTGCAATATGTGCTTAAAAGAAAGCATTATTTTTTTTTTAATAGAAGTTTTCAGATCAGTCTTACGCCTTCACAACTCCTTTGTTGATCTTGCCCACAGTCAATCATTTCCTTTCATTGCTAGTTTAAGACACTGCACAGTCTAGGAAAGATTATTCACTCTTATGCATCTGTCTCCAGGGTTCCTAACTCATTCATTGAATCATACTGTGAGCTCAGAATAATGAGGATTTAAATGTGTTTTAAAATCTTGTTTCTGTGTGATGCAGAGAACAACCCATCATTACTGGATAGATTGGGTCACATTAGTCACAAACCAGGAGCACAAATGGCTTCTTCAAAGTCATGATTCTCAGTTTCTAAACCAGCTCAAGACAACATGCATGCTGTGACCTGTATTCTCAGCTATCAGAGTATTCTGAGGCACTGTACTCCAAAGTAACTCACCAGAAATAACATAATTTTTTATATTTTGGATAGTTTTTTTAGCATTTTAGTAATTTGTTGTCGATTGGTGGTTGTTTTTTTGGGAGGGTTAGGCTTTTTTTTGTTTTTTTCTTTACTCTTCAAAGAGATTAAGCAATATATTAAGCAAAAAATTACTATAGCTTTAGGCAAAGTAACTTAAGTAACTTCTGTTTCATAGAATCCGGGCTGAATTTTGAGGCTATTTTCCAGCTATCATTTGACATTCCACAAGTCTTTTGTTACTCAAAATACCCCCACTTATGCTTCCAGTGGTGTCTCTGCCCACATTTGTTGTTGTCTTGAGACTAAATAGTCACAGGGCTACTCTGTTTAAATAAAAGGTGCAAGAGTGGGAAGCTGTGATTCAGCTTATAGAGAGATGATAGTTTTTAAGATAATAGGATTGATTTAGATAAATTAACTTTATTAATCTATTAATTTGAATCATAAATGATGGAGCAGCAATTAACACTTAAAGAGGCAGAATGTTGGGATCTTTGGAGAAGGAGGTCTAGATTCTGGTTTTGTACAAATCCACGATAACACTGTCGGTGTAGTAAGGTCACCCTGACTCATAAAGGGTAAAAATCAGCTCGCAGTACTACAGAACTATTCTCTCAAGTAAGAGGAGTGGAGCCAAATTCTGCTTGATACCAAAGCTAAGCCACCTTGATGTCTTGAACAGTGTAAAGGGTGTAAGGAGGCAGAAACTGAGCCGCAGAGTGCTTATAAAAAAGATGCCAAACTTGAAAATATTTGAGTATGGCCACGTGCAAGCACTGACAAAATAAGTGAATGTTGAACTACCAGGTGATAATAGCATGGTTTAGGTCCTTGCCAGAGTCCCATATGGATGTTCACTGCTGTTCCTGCCACCAAAGAGAGAGGAAAGAAAGATAAGTTCACTGTGTATGTGTGTATTTGAGATAGACAATTTTGTCAATACCTCTGAGGAGCTGCAGGATGACTAGCTGTTTCTTGAAGGCAGCTGAATTCTTTGTAGGGCAGGGGCTTCATTTGAATGGGCATGATCCATCCTGCTCCTGGATGAGCCCGAAACCCTTGTGTAGAATCGAGGAAAGAAATAGGAATAAGCAGGCATTTATTGAATCCCTAAAAGTAAATAAAAAAAAAATACCTTCAGTTCTGGTTAGAGTTAGGGGTAAAGAGATGAAGGGGGATTACTTTTAACTGTTAGCTTGTGCTGGAGGCCAACAAAAGTACATATAACTAGCAAATGCCTTTGGGAGGAGGCTGTCACTGAAATTACTCATGAGCACTCCCAGAGACTGATTTAGATTAACTTCCGGCCAGAGAGTTCAGACCTGCCAGTGTTAGTCAGACTTGTACAGTGTCTCAGCGTCACGTACATGGCTCAGGGCATGAAGTAAGTGATTTTTGCTCTGCGCTTTGGTCAGAGGAAGGGATGACTTGGAAAAAGGCATCCTGAGCAGAGAGCAGGGCTTGTGTGCCCTAAATAGGCATAGCTAGTTTAAATCTCTTTATGGAGAAGGTGAGGATTAGATGGGCAAGATAAAGCCCCTCTTAGCCACTTGCAGACCCACCAACATAGTGGCTGTTATTTACATCACTTGGATTTTCGAGTATTAGCAGCCACTCTGTAACAGAAACTTCCTGTTCAGGGAAAAAGTTGGTTAGTCAGCTTTGGTGTGCTGCTTCACAGCCTAAGGACAAGAAAAAACCCGACTGTGCCTTCCAGCAAAACAAACATACAAGCCAGCAGGGAGCCAAGTGAGCACAAGAGAGAGCACAGGGAAAGGACTGGGCTGTCGTTCAGCTTCTCCTTCTGCCTGAAGCCTGGTGATAGAGGCAGAGTTGCTCAGCAGGTGTAAGCAGCATTATCCTGTGCCCTTCAGGGTGGGTAGAGACATTTTTCACGAGCTCAAAGTGAAAATATGTTTGGGCTTTTTCTCCCTGACTGGTGTTTTAATTGCAGGTACGCTAACTTTGATGTAGTTAGCACTTGCTTTTCCCTCATGGTATCAGGAAAATGCCTGCTGTGGCCTTAATGACTCATTTATACCCACTGCTGAGAGGAGTCCTGGTTTCTGTTGTAAATTTGTAATGTGTATGCGTGTGTGTGTCAGATTCCACCAGGGTATGAGATGGTACAATTTTACTTGTTCAAATAAGCACAATTTGAAAAGGCTGGGAGTTGATTCATGTCAGAGTGGTTTGGGTAATGATCCTGCTTCTCTGCATTATAGTAAGTGCCTTTGGTTTATAATATAAATAGAAGAGCAGTTTTATGTTAAAAATTAAAGTGTTTCCTTTGCTGGAGGGAGTGCTGCAGCTTACTCAAAGTAAACCTCAAAGCTTCTGCTGTAACTGTGCTTTTGGAAGGTCTTAATGCAATTAAGGTTCTTTCATTCATAATAGTGTAATGGCCTGCAGTTTAAAAAGAGTTGCTTATTTTGAATGCATTAGAGAATCGTAGAATTCACTCTTGCAAATAAAATAAAGCCAGATTTTGTTTTCAAGGTTTGAGCAAACCCTGAGCACTGAGACACTCAGGACCTTTCAGGATTAAACACTGTATCAGGCTAGGTTGGATAATTTCTCTGTTTTGCCTTCATTTAATTCAGACGTCTGGAAAACTAGTCCCAGACACTAGATGGTATTTTGCTGGGCTAAGTAACTGAAGGGCATTTCTCTCAAATCTGTTTTTAAACAATTACTTCTAGAACCGAGAAGTTCAGAAACCTTGTTACTGATGCAACTGGAAGGGCTATTCTCATTTCCATATGTGAAGATGGAGCTTCTGAAGATATCCAGAAAAGTAAAATCTATTCCTTTTTTTTGTGACATTTAGGTGCATAACAGTTTGAGATCCCCTCAAGCTAGACATTAAGAACCTAACTGCCTCCTTGAGGTAGGCAGAGTGAGTCTATTTTCCAAAGTGAAAGCAGCTCACAAGCAGCTCACTTCTCTGCTGGAGGTGCATACTGTCTCTCTGACTTTAGGAACCAAGACTTCAGGCACCCAAGTTTGAAGACATTGGTATGGGTCTTTGGGTGACCTCATAAAATTGCTAACTGTCCCTCTTTTGTAAGGCATAGGTCTGCTTAGGGATCAGCCTGGTTTCCTTGGTCTCACTTGCTCCCCTTCTCTGTAGCTTGTGTTCTCCTGGCTCCAGCTTACACTAAGGCTCCCATGGGTCACCCTGTCTCTGACAGCAGCAGTAGATCATGTTGTGCACCAGCTTTCACCATGACTAGGATGGAAGCTGTGTATCTGGATGCATACTCTTTCTTGCAAATAATGATGAGAGCAAAATTCATTCTTATGCCTTGCCAATATGCAGACTGTTTTTTTGGTGGACTATTTTTCCAGTCTGTATGATTGCATCATGCCTGATGAGCATCAGTTTTCCTGAGCAGAGGGACTAAGCCTCAGCACACATCATTGCAAGGCAGGTTACTTGCACAGTACACTATGTATTTACTGGCTTTTACATAGCATAGTTGCTGAAACCTGGAAAACAGGAAAAAGGAAAAATCACTCAGTGGCTTGCAATGTTCTTCTGCACTGCTGCACACCTGAACGTGCTATGATAAACCTTTCCCAAAGCTTTCTAAACCAACCTGAGTCTCCTTCACAATCTGTCTGGTTTTCTTGTCCTGAGGTGTGGTGTTGGTGCTATCCCAGGCATTTAGGTCGCAAATACTGGCTGTGTGACAGGACCCAAAGGGTAATGATTAATGGAGCAGGTTCAAGCTGGAGGCCTGTAACCAGTGGTGTCCCCCAGGGGTCAATACTTGGTCCAGTCCTGTTCAACATATTCACCAGTGACCTGGACGAGGGGACAGAGTGTATCCTCAGCAAGCTCTCAAGCAGGCTAGAGAGCTGGGCAAGGAAGATCCTTATGAGGTTCAACAGGGAAAAGTTCAGGGTCCAGCACCTGGGGAAGTAGAATGTCAGGCACCAATAAAGGTTAGGCATGGATCTGCTGGAGTCAAGTTCTGAAGAGAAAGATCTGGGGGTCCTGGTAGACA
>BJBW01008766.1:741-13280 GCA_004320125.1 Scolopax mira
ACTTTGCTGAGAGGGTGGTCAGGCACTGGAACAGCCTGCCCAGGGAGGTGGTGGAGTCCCCATCCCTGGAGGTATTTAAGAAGAGTGTAGAGGTGGCACTTCAGGGCATGCTCTAATGCCCAAGACTATAGGGTTGGTTTTTTTTTTGGGGGGGGGGGTGTGTGTGTATGGTTGTACTCAATGATCTCAGAGGTCCTTTCCAACTATGAAGATTCTGTAATTCTATAACAAATCTCCCAGCCCAGGATGCTGTGGTAACCATGGCAAAAGTCAAGAGATATTCCATAACTTTTGTCAGAGCAATCAAGAAGAGAAGAGGGGGTTTTAATCAAGAAGAAATACATGTAATGTGTCGTTGGTAGGTAACCACCAGTCTCAACACCAATGTTTAATGCCATGCTTTCTCTGTCTCTAGGCGACTTTGCTTTCTACCTGTCTCCAGAGATAAGGCAACAGTGTGAGTGGTTCCAGGGTGATCAACAAGCCAAGAGCCAGAGCCCTGGACACACTGGGCACAAAGCAGTGTAAGTAGTGGCTTGTCTGCAAGAGAATGAGCTTTACTAACAGACTGTCTGGGGGAGAAGCATTAATTTCCAAGTCGCTGTTTGGAAAAAATAACAAACAAGAAAAAGCAACTTCAATGATAACAGTCAGGGTTATCAGCATGCTATGAGTTCCTTTACTCAGTGGCAAAAAAGGAGATCTGTGTAACAGAGAAGGGTAGACAAGTACACATGTAATTTAAAATTTGTGTTAAATTTCATATTCATCTATGTATAAATGATATGCAGATCAGGAATTCCAGAAATTACTATTAATTTGGGGTTTTCCATTCAACAAACTATTTTCAGAGGCTGGGCTGCCCTGGACTGTCTAATACTCAGGACCCATTGGAGAATATAACCTAATGTTTTCTGGACAGAAGTGAAGGCTTGTGGGTTCACAACTCACTCATCACCGGCACACTGCTGTCCTGACTTTAGAAGGCCGAGCCTCTTGAAGTCAAGCAGGCTACAGTTCTGTCTACTGAATTCACACTTATGTGTGTCAAGTTGGTGTGTAGACAGGCTTGTGCCCCAAGTAGTGCTCTTCAGCACTTTTCCCTGCTTGGCTGTGGGCATATTGAAAGCTGACAAAGGCTATTTACCTCAGGGAAACTCTTGCCAATGGTTTCTCCGGTTCCAAAATTCTGCTTATGTGGGGGGAAGCCATATCAGATGCTTTTGCTTTGACAGGTACGTGGCACCCAATGCGACCGCAAGCCGGACCCTCAGTCCCAGCACCACAGTCAGTGCGAGCACCAAGGCTGTTGTGAGCACCAGTGCTGGTGCCAGAACCACCACTGCCAGCACCACAGCCCAGACCAGAGCCACCGACCAGGCCACAGCCAGCACCACCATCCAGGTGAACACCAGCACGCAGAATGCAGCAAGCACCACCACCCACACCAAAGCCACCGGCCGCGCCACTGTGAGCACCACAGCCGCCGTGGCAGGTGGCAGGAGAAGACAAGGAGGTACGTGAAAGGCTCTCCCTGACATGAGCCCTGCCTTTGACTTTGTACTACAGAGGGTTGTGGCTTGTCTTGCTCCCTGAGAGGATTATTGGTGCATCAAGAAGAGTGTGACCGAGGTCGAGGGAGGTCATCCTGTCCCTCTACTCTGCCCGGGTTAGGCCCTTCTGGAGTACTGTGTCCAGTTCTGGGCTCCCCAGTTCAAGAAAGACAGGGAACTGCTGGAGAGGGTACAACAAAGGGCCATAAAGATGATCTCTCCTATGAGGAAAGGCTGAGGGACTTGGGTCTTTTTAGTCTGGAGAAGAGAAGGCTGAGGGGGGATCTGATCAATGCTTACAAATACTTAAAGGGAAGGTGCCAGGAGGATAGGGCTGGTCTTTTTTCAGTGGTGCCCAAGGACAGGAGAAGAGGAAATGGGCACAAACTTGAGTATAAGAAGTTCCACCTAAACGTGAGGAGGAACTTCTTTCCTGTGAGAGTGGTAAAGCACTGGAACAGGTTTCCCAGAGAGGTGGTGGAGTCTCCTTCTCTGGAGACATTCAAACGCCTGGACAAGTTCTTGTGCAACGTGTTCTAGGTAGACCCTCTCCAGCAGGGGGGTTGGACTAGATGATCTCCAGAAATCCCTTCCAACCCCATATCATTCTAGGATTCCTATGGGAAATGTCACTAAGAGTCCAAATCTCACGCTTGCAGAAATAAGTGTTTAGGTGCAAAACTGGAAATCTGCACTGGGTTTTGTCAACCTTTGGTTGAGAATTATGTGCAAAACCAAGCAGGGGCACAGGCTGCCTCTAGGCAGAACACAAGCAGGACATCTAAACATGGGTCAATTCATCATCTGCTGCCATTTTTCTTTCTAGCATGGCCCATTTGCTTTCTATGTTCTCCTTGTAGCCTTACCCCTTGGCCAAGTTTTGCTATTTATGGTTATTTATACAATGGCACTGTTTGAATTCTCTGTCAGCTAATATAAACAGTTCATCACTGAGTCAGCGTGGAGACCTATTTGGGAATGCTAAAGCTTTCATGTCGGCACAGTTCATGTAAAGGAGTTTTCTGGGGGGGAAAAAAAAAAAAGGTTTCTCCAAGGGAGTGCAGGCAGCTCTGCACTAGCTGAACAAGTAACAAAGAACACATGTCAAAGCACAGGGCTGCTTAATCAGTCAATGAATGCATGTCCCCGTGTAAATATTAAATAAAAAGCAACAAATAAAAGCAATCAGCTTTTGCAAGTTTAACGCTTTCATCAACTTGAGGGGAACAAGCGTTTCTGGGTGTTTCTTGCTCCACTGCTGCTTCCAAGCAATGTTTATAAAGGTCTCATTCAACACTCTACCATAGCATGAAAACCTTTCCCTGGTAGCTGCTTTGGCCTGTTTTAAGATTATGTTTGATTTTAAGCAGGCTTCTTGAAAATCAGCAGTTCAGTGAATCCATTGCACCCTAGAGAAGGCTCTGACTGGACATGTTTACGATTGTTGGGAAAGTTTTGCTGGCAATCGAGTTTCAAGTTGTGTAAAAGTCGTAAAAAAAATAATAAATTGCTTTGACTTGTTAAATTGCAGCAGATTATTAGAAAATAAATAAATGACTTGGTGAAACATCTAGGCTGCTCCTGCAGCACTGAGACACTCCTCCCTGGAGACGTTTCCTCTTCAAGTCCTTGCTTAGAGTTTCTCCTGATTTTGCATTGCAGCGAAGACCCACGATGTCCAAATCACAGATGTCACTGAGAGCGGTGCCAGGCTGCGCTGGGCCAGCCCTGAGCCACACACCGCCTACGTTTTTGATATCACCATCACCTTAGCACACGACCACTCTCTTGTGCAGAAGCAAAACCTGACTGGCACTGAGCACGTCCTCCAAGGACTTAGAAGCGGACAGAAATACCTTGTCGTCATTACTGGCTACCACAAATCCCAGCCCAAAGTGACCTACACAGGGACATTCAGCACAAGTAAGTACCTTTTGAGGAAAACACACAAACGTTTATTTTTTTTCATAAAATGGGTGTGAGAAATGAAAAAAAAAAATAAAAATGTAAGGGATGAGGAATCAGTTGATACCAACAATTCCAGACCTGGCAATGCTCAATTGTGTCACTGCGTGTCTGGCATCCTCTGGACCAGCAGCAGGACCCAGTTATGAAACCCTGCAAATGTGTTTCTTTGGCAAATGCAAGTTAACACTTTAGTGGCATTAAGTCGACACAGATTGTGGGGAAATTAAAGCCAGTCCCAGAGTGGGAGGCTTAGTCTTATTGTGCACGCAGGAGGCTTTGAATGGGTCTTGGTGGGGGCATTGCTGTAATTAATAGGAGTCAAACCGGTTTAAGACAGAGTAAATTGAGTCCAGCCTGATTGGAGAAACAACTTTTCTTGTTTCTTTTGCAACTCTCATTTCCATAGCCACCTATCTGCTGCACATACTCCCCTAAAAATACATAACAAAGAGATTAAACAGAGGGTTTAGTCTTTTGAGGATCCAAGCTCCATGTGTACAGACCACATGTAAACCTCATCAAGCCCTTGGCTTGGCCAAAAGCTGCTATGTAAAACACAGTGATTTTTTATTTTTTTTAAATACAATTTGGCATAGAGGTGGTTTGGAGAATTCTGCACTGGTCCTGCCAGTGTTGCATCTGGCTCGTTCTGGCACTTCAGAGCCAATTTCAGTGCCCATAGAGAGCCTTTCCACTGGCATCAGTGGGTTTGGATCAGGTCTGAAGTCTCTTACCTTCACGAGCAATAAATGTGCCCACAAAAATGTTGAGAAAATACATCAATGTGTAGAAGTAACATTTTCACGTTGCTTACTTCGAGCTCTTGGTGCCCAGGGAAGCTGCATTTCCCGTGGAGTAAATCTCAAATGGGAATAAGTTGGGCAGTCAGCAGTGATGCTACTTATGACCCCAAGATGTGACCTGGACACCGGGTAGAACTGTCCCCTTTACCCACACCCACCAGAGAAAAGCAAATCCAAGCCTTCTTGTGGCTGCAGCCTCCCTCTGCCCTCCAGCCCCACAGAAAGTGAGCCACAGGTGACTTGGGAAAGGGGGATAACGCAATGTGGTGGAGTCATGCAGGGCATGATGCGATATGAACCATGTTCTCCTTTCCATCACAAAGGTTTTCTTCCCCCAGTGACAGTCCTCAACAACATAGCTCTCAGAGGGTTGTACCGGGAAGAGTGTGGTCAAGGAGAAGCAGGCAATGCATGGACAACCCCTGAAGCCTTCAGGGGAGCAAGAGAAGATCTCCCTGCAGGATCCCCCATTATTATTTTTTTTCCTGCTATCTCATAAGGCCAGAGCTGCCAAGCTAAACTAGCTACAGAAGGGTCAGATTTGCTCCTCCAGAGCCCCTGCCCGGTCATATGCTGTGGGGTGAGCAGGGGCCATCCAAAGCAGTTTTCTGGGGCCCTGGGGATGCTCCTACTCAGTCACCACAGAGAAGGAACCTGAGTGCAGAGCAGAGCTGCCAGCTGGGGGGAGAGCAAGGCAAACCCGTCCCGGTGCGGCTGGGTGGTCACAGATTACTCATCCTGTCAGCTGCCTCCAATAAACACTTCTGAAATCTATTTGCTGGGGTAAACAGATCCAGACCTGACTTGTGTGCGTCCCGTGCGCTGGAGCTGGAGCCACTGGGTTTGTTAATGGCTGCGCTGAGGGGTGCCACGGTGCCCCTTCCCCTTGGCTGAACCCACTTCTTCTTTCCTCCAGAGACCCCGGCGCAGACCAAAGTGTCCCTGGCCAACATGATGCTCAACACTGAGCCCCTGGAAGGGCCGGAGAGTGGTGAGTAGGGGCAATGGTTGGGAGTACTGGGCTGGGGGGCTCTGCCAGGACCCTCACCAAGAGCCTGACTGTTTGTGCTGGTCTTCCCTTTGCCTGCTCCCAAACCTGGCCTTTCTTATAGCTAGGACCAAAGGATCTGCAAGCCCTTTGCTTTGCAGAGCCACCAGGGTGTGAGCTAGATGACAGCCTCCTCCATGCAGACCTGAACCCTGTATTGGGGTCACTGCTCATGCTGGATCCAGAGCTCCCTGAAGTTGTGGTTGTCTTCTTGGGGGACTTAAACCAGTACCGTTTCCAGTGCAAGGACCTCCAGGGACAGGCTGTGGCCCATGGCCTCCCTGGCACGTGTAGGTGCAGGTGTGGATGCAGAACATCACATTCGCCCTCTTGCTCCCCACTTGGGGCAAAGAATATGTCTTGGGTCCTTTGTTTAACACTTGGTTGTCAACAAGGGCTTGACCAACATCCATGGGTTGCAAGGGAGTCAGTCTCAGACATTTGGCTAATTGGTAGCCTCCCTCCAGTTTAACCCACCTGCCCATGCCCTGTTTCTCTGCCACCAGTGATGTGTGTAGTAAACTGCTAAATGAGCAAGCTGTCCAATCCTACTGTTGTTAATCCTGTTAACCTGTGTTAACAACCCATAATTACCGTAGCTCTTAATATGTCATCTCACTGCTTTTGTTGACATCAAGTTCATTATATTGGTGCTGTTGCACTCAGTTGTACCTTACATGTTGGGCTGCAACCCTTCTTCCACAGGTCTGGAAGGGCTCTCAGTCCTCATAAGGTCCTCTTGCCAGCACCGACTGTGGATGTGGCATTCAAAACTCATCCCTGAATTTTCACTCTTTTGGGTTTTTTTAAGCCTTTGCTTTTTCTATAGCTCGCTTTCTTCCTGAGGAGGTTCCAGAGCATGGGGAGAAGTTGGCTGAAGGCACTCAGCAGCAGTGAGAGTTGCAAGGCTGCTTTTGGGGTCTGGCTGCTTGCGTTGAGAGGGATGAGCATGGACCTCATGCCTGGTTGGTGGTACCACTGGAGCTTGCTGCAGCAGAGGGGCTGAGGGCTGGTGCTGGGCCAGGACCATATCATTTCTGACTTGCTGCATGTCCCATCGTCCCACCCTTTTCCCCATGTGTTCCCACTTGTTTGGTCCTTCTCCCTGGCAGAGGCATCCCCTCCAAAGTCCTCACCTGGCGTGCAGCCTTAGGGTGGTCAGTCTGCCCAAGGGAAAGGGGTGTGCTGGGTGCTCACTCTACAGACCTCAGCCTTAGCTCCTCTTGTTGACCCACTTTGCAGCAAACGTGGCTGCCTGAGGATTTACGGCAGCAGCAGCAATTTGGGGGGAATGTTCCCTGAGGATGCCAATCTGGTTTTTTTCAACAGGCTAAAGACATTAAACAGGGATTTGGGATTTGGGAGAAGTAGTTTAGCTGCGTTTTCTCCGTGCAACAGGAGACCCATGTGTAAATCTTGGGATGGACCTCAGAGGAAGCCCCAAATTCTGCCTGCCTTATATAGGCAAAGCAGCTGCTAGCATAGATGGCCTGTCTTTGCTAATAAAAACTCTGGGATTTGGATCTAAATTATCATTTCTGGGCAAGAAGGGAACGTATGTTTAAATCCTCATCAAGCCTTAAAATCTACCAGGTGTGGCTTGCCTTTAGAGATAAAATAAACACACTTAAGGTTTAAAAGTTACTGCCAAGACAAATAACTTTGAAAATAGGTGGGGGAGTTGTGTGAGGGCCTCATCCCGCAAGCCCCATCTTAGAAGTAAGGGGACCCCCACCACTTTGGTCCAGGGTCTTGGGGCTTGGGTGTGCAAAGAAATTAAGAGTGGGGAGAGGCAAGCTGCAGGTTTGCATTCAGTGAGAGAAATGACGTGACAAGGAAATGCCACCAGTCCTTTTTTCCCTTTTTCTTTTCTTTTAAATCTCTTTAAGCTTTTTCAACTTTTAACCCTTTCAGAGTCAGTTAACCTTTGCACCTTTTGACATGCAGATTGGCCAGACCCTTGCTTGCTGGACTTTGACATGGGCATGCAGTGCAAGGACTATCAGATTGTGTGGTTCTTTGACTACAAAAACAAGATCTGCAGCCAGGGTTGGTATGGTGGCTGTGGTGGTAATGCCAATAGATTTGAGGCCGAAGCTGAGTGCCTTAGCAAATGCTTAAAACCATGTAAGTACCACGTGGGGATTAATCCTTTTGTGTTTTATCATATTGTCAAATAATATTTGGATCTGAGAGAAAACATCATTTAAAATCCAAACCCACGCACTTTTTCCTCCAGCAGCAGCTGAGAAAGCCATGCAGCAGCCACCCCTTGAGAAAAGATTATCATCAGGTAACACTCAAAAAAAAAAGAATCACAAGCCAAAGCAAATCCATTATTTCACCTTGACCATTTCATAGCATGCCTCCAAGCTTGTCCAATACGAGATCACCAGTAGCATAGACTTGGTTTTCATTTGCTCCTTGACGTGACCATGCCCTACCATCTGTTTTGCATGAGCAAGTCACCTCGCATGTGTGTTGTGTTTGCCTGACCTGAGTGTGAAACAAACCCATATGGCAAAGTCCCACACCAGATTTGGTGAGAAGTTGTGAGAATTGGAGCATAGCACGGTCCCAAAGCGGTTTCTGTTGTCACTGCATGACTAACCAATGCCACCACTCAGCAGTGTGTCTTCACTGAGATGTAAAGAAATGCATATGTTTCACTGCTTGTAACCAAAGCACTTGATGGAAAATTACGCCACGGGGCTTGGGGCTTGCGTGGAGATGTTTTCCTTTTGCACCAAAAAGATAAAAATCAAAGGTGAAGGAGGAGCCCCCAGGAGAACAGCAATGACCTTCTCTCCTCAAGATTGTGTTTGCAAACATCTTTGAGACCTGGGAAGGAAGTAGAGACTTGCAATTGCCTGTGTTGGCTCAGCAAGGGGTTGGGATGGGAACCTGGCCCCAGAAAAGCCTTGCTGTGAGAGCAGCCTCCCCCTTCTAGTGATGTTTCAGGGCCTTTTGCAGAGATGGGAGGGAAACCTTGGAGCAAAGCAAGCTGTGGTACCTAATGGCAGGGCTTTAATCCTTGGAGGGGGCACGACAGGATTTGAAAAGGCAAATTAAGAACCCCTCCCACCCATTTGATTTTCTTAGGTATATTTTAGGCTCCTTCAATCAGACTCGGGGCATTTTTTGTCACTGGCAGTGATGCAGCCCGAGTCCAGCTGTGGGTGCCCCTGCAGAAACACGCAGGCAAGCAAGGATGAGGCCACCACCAGCCATGGAGATGCCCTGGGGTGGCAGTTGCTTGCACAAGGATATTACAAGCTGCTTCTGGGTTGCAAAAGAACATGATGGACAAAGATCTGTTGGTTGCAGTTTGAGGAGGCAGTGCACGGCTTGTGCAGAAAACATGTGGCTTCAGTCTAGACCAGGATTTCATCCTCACAAAGCAGGGAAGCCTTCCTGATGTGTTGTTTTGTTTTTTTTTCTCCAAAAGGCACGTGTTTCTGCTAGCCTCATCCCATAGACCAGCCCCTTCTGATCATCGTCACATGCCTTGATGATGTTTCCAGCAACTGTTGTTGAGGCTGGAGTGATATTTCATGAACTTGGCGCTGTTCTGCCCTGGGCAGATCGTCAAGAAAAGCAACCGAGGGGCCCTGGAGGGATGCTTGTGTCTCTGCCTGCCCCGCCAGGGTCTCCTGTTCTATTCACCACTTTATTCTCTTTTCATTTTCTGCAAAACCAGGAGTTCACCTGCAGCCCAGCTTTTAAAATGCTGGGTGTTGAGTTGGGCTCTCAACTCCAGCCCATATAAGGTGCTGGAGCCAGGTGCAAGATTGAGAAATGAGTTGGTTTCCACAAACTCAGGGCTTTCTGGGTGCAAAAAAAAAATGTGCTCCAGACCCACCTCCCATTTAAAGCCTTTTAAACGCCATGATAACCTTTAATTGTTGAATTTTTAAATTGACATTTTATTTATTTATTTATTTACCATGACAAAATTAACTGTAAGTGCAACTGTGGAGCCCAGGAACGTTTTCTCCACAGAATGATTTTAAAATCTGGCTTACAGTGGGTGTTCCCATCTTTTGATGCATTCCAGAGCCAGCCACGGCCTAAAATGTATTTTAGCTCCCTACTTCTTGGTCTCTATCAATTCTTAGATAAGCTTTTGTTTCATTTATTGTGGTTTGGCCTTGGGGTTTTTTTTGGGGGGGGAGAAGTTCTTGATAAAATGCCATCCAGTGGTTCAGCAGGAGGAGTTACTAGATGGTGTTTGATAGTGCTCTGAAGCTGGATTGTGGCACAGCCACCCCGAGGTGTGAATATTAGGGCAGGAAAATTGAAGGTCACGATTCAAGTGAACTTTCAGCAGCTTTCCTGAAGCCGGACCTGGCTCTTAAGTGGTGGCTGAATTTCCCTGTGCAGCTGTTGATCCTGAAGGCTGCTTCCACTCTCAAAGGGGAGGAACAGGGCTAAAAGCTGGGCTGTCTGTACCCCTGCTGCAGTGAAAAATTGTGTTATACCTTCTGTCAGCTGAATGTTTTGATTACTGATTGGATTCCTGAAAGGGTGAAGAGAGTTTGGGGTAATCATTCTTGTATTCGTATCTGCTGGCTTCCAGTCTTTTGGAAGGCAGGGAAGAAGGGAAGTGGACTTTGAACAAAAAAAAAAATCCAAATAATAAAAGGCAAAAAGCCTGCCAAATACATGGGGAAGCTTTGGGCTGTAGGAGCCAAAGAACAAAGCTGAATTGGAAGGTCAATATTGATTTCAAATTCCAAGGAAAAAAAGGAGATTAAAAGAGAGATGCCGCTTCAAAACATCGCATTTAGAACAGGACGATGGGCAAGAGCATCTCCTTGGACGCCTCCTCACTTGGGAGGGTCGTAGTCCCAGCATCCTCTATCTGAACTAAAAACCCACTGCCCAAATAAACCACCCAATCCCAGTCATGGCTGCAGTGTGGACCTCTTGAGTTTGACCCCTTTGAGCACAGGGTTGTTCTGGCAGCAATCTGCTCAATCGCTCGCGGCATGGAGGGAAGAAATGCAATTAAAATGAGCTGGCAGAAAGGGTTTAGATGTTTGGCAGGGTCTACCCAGAAGCATGGCTGAAGTTGGTCTGGGCATTTCCATTTTCCCCCCAGGAGCACCCCGGCCTTTGCTGGGCTCTGGGCAGCCACCAGCATCATCTGCAATTTCCTTTCAAGTAAACCCACTGCCAAGGTTTTCTTATTGCCTCGGGTCAGTTGCCAGACCTACTTTCTCGTTGGGATAACCTGCGCCCTTCTTCCCTTCAAAATTTTAGAAGGGTTTAATAGGCCTTTGCTCTCACCAAACCCCAGAGAAGCTTGCTGGCAAATGCACCTTCTTACATATTCACCCTATATCTATATAGTTATTTATGTGTTCATTCCAGGGTATGTTGAGACTGTTTCCAGCACAACAGAAACCCAGGAAGGTCTCTCAGCCCCTTGCTGATTGCTCTGTTTTATTGCTTGGGACAGGCAGATTCATAGAAAAGTGAATATAAAATTATTTTTTACCAGCATTGAGCTCTTGATCTCTCAAAATCCCGCTTTCACATGAGCAGTCCGAGGATCACAGCTTCAGTTCAGGCCTCTTCACTGTTAGCAAAGAGCTGTTCCTGGGGGACCTGAGTGATTTGGAAGGGGGCTACAGAAGGTTTGAGGCTGTTTTCAGCCAAGTACTTTAAGTAGCTTAATTGCTGACACCAGGTTTACAAAGGGCATGATTGAAAGGCTAGATTATCAGAAGATAACTTCCAGACCTGAATTTCCCCAGCAGTCATCGATGATGGACTCTGTATATATTGATTTATCTTTGTATTTGGAATAAAACCAACTTTTTTAATTGGGGAAAAAAAAAAAAAAAGGAAAAAAGGTCTGGGTTGCAGATGATAGCCCTCTCGTAAGGGGAACCCCACACTTTGCCCACCTGGTTCCCCCTGTCCCCATTCATTTTTTGAATTTAGCCAAATTTTACTGATACTCATTTGACTGATGACTTATGAATTTTGTGCGCGCCCAAGGCTGGACACCAGCCCCTTGAAGCCATACTGCGGGTAAGTGGAAGCAATGACTGTGATATCAGAAATTTTGGGGATCTTCTTGACTCGGGGATATGGTAACAAGGCTTTCCAGGACAAACCATGACGGCTGATGATTATGCTGTGCTGAGCACACATCCCCTCTGTGCAGGGGATGGGTGGTTTGTGGCTTGATGTTAAACTAGTAGCTAGTATCAGATTTTTTTTTTAACTTTATTTTTGGCGATTTCTTTGTAATGCATCTGAGTACTTTGCTATTTTGTTCTCTGCTTACCCAGCAAGAGATGCAGAACGTCACCAGGTGTGTGTGGGGTCGTCCAGGAGCACCTTCACATAGAAAATTTTTCTTTTCAAGGGAAGATAGTGGTTTTAGTGGGAAAATGATGGTACAAGTACTTTTTCCCTTGCAGCCCAGCCAGTCCGCTCCCAGTTCTGAGACCTGCCAACTCATTTCCTGCAAATCCAGGGGATTTGCAGACAACTGCTGCTGTGCAGCACTCTTCCTTCATCTCGGCATCGCTTCGTGGATGGCATGACAGCAACCTGGCCGAGGGCTCGTTGGATCAGGGCTGTTGAACTCCAAAGAAAGACCTTCTCTTTGCAAACTAAGAGATGGGATTTAGTCACAGGAGATGTGTGAAGTCTATGCTGTGGTTGCCCTTTCTACTTTTGCATGCCAGCCCTGCTTGCAGGCATTTCTCTGCCCTGCAAATACATTCAGAGAGGGTGTATTTACCCGGGAGTGCTGTTGCTGACTCTTCTTTCTCCTGCTTTTATCCACAGTCATGGATATCTGCCGGCTGCAAAAAGACGAGGGGACCTGCAGGAACTTTGTGCTGAAATGGTACTACGACCCCGAGACCAAAAGCTGTGCCCGGTTCTGGTACGGCGGCTGTGGAGGCAATGAGAACAGATTTAACACGCAGAAAGAATGTGAAAAAGTTTGCATCCCTGGTAAGCAACCTATGTGTGGCTGGAGGCAGCCAGGTCCCTGGCATTTCCCGTCCGGTTCATGGCTGTAGTGAGCTTGCTTGTGGTGCTCTGGACTCCATAAAAGTCATAAAATCATAGAATGCTTAGAGTTGGAAGGGACCTTAAAGACCATTGAGTTCCAACCCCCCTGCCCTGGGCAGGGACACC